>JAODUO010003570.1:0-21401 GCA_025642075.2 Ridgeia piscesae | reverse complement strand
GATGTTGTTGGTACATATATTGCACTATCTTGTGTTTGTAGCAATTTGGCTATTTTTTGACCCATAGATTCTTAGCACCCATCTGCATGTTGTCCTAGTTGACAGGAGACGCCTCCTTGGTCATAGACTCTTTCGGTGTCGCTGGAGACTGGGACCATGGCTTTATAAAACTTTGCATGCTGGTGTTACTGGCCTACCTTTCCATGCTGGCCAGGAGGGGTTGGAAGGGGATACCATGCTCACTCTCCCTCTCCCTCTCTCTGTCTCTGTCTCTGTCTCTGTCTCTGTCTCTGTCTCTGTCTCTGTCTCTGTCTCTGTCTCTGTCTCTCTCTCTTCTCTCTCTCTCTCTCTCTCTCTCTCTCTCTCTCTCTCTCTCTCTCTCTCTCTCTCTCTCTCTCTCTCTCTCTCTCTCTCCTCTCTCTCCCCTCTCTCTTCCAAACTTATTTATTGTAACTGTGAATTAAAACTATCATTTCTTTTTAATAATATATAATTTTAATATGAAGGTTATCTATCAGTTGAATATCAAATGGGCAATTCTGTGTAACTAATATACTATAGACTATTCCCCTGGGTAAAATGACGGGTGAGGTGGTAGGATGAGCTGAGCAAACGCTGAAGGCGTTATGCGATCCTATGGGGCATGCCCTAAGAATCTGTGTTTAAAAACACACTTTTAAATTGTGCTTTACAAAGGGTGTTTTAACCTATTCCCAGACATAGAGTGGTAACAAATAAATTACGTCTTAATTAGCATATACAGGGTAAATATAGGTGGGGTGATTTGCTTTCTACTAAATTTAAGGTAACCAATGGTGTTAGAGAAGGGGGGATATTATCCCCTTACTTATTTAATGTATATGTAGATGAATTGAGCGAACAACTTAAAATGTGTAATGTTGGATGTAGCATGAATGGTCATATTATTAATCACATATACTGATGATTCGGTTTTGATTTCACCTTCATCGGCAGGACTATGCCAGCTACTACGTGAATGTGAGAAATTTGGAATGAGCCATGATGTGAAATACAATGCTAAGAAGAGTGCAGTTATGATATTTAGATCTGCGACCTTAAAAGGATGCAGTATCCCTGAATTTAAGCTAAAAGGGGTTACTCTGCATGTTGTAGCTACACATAAATATCCTGAAACTATATTTCAGATGATCTTTCAGATGATGATGATATTAATAGACAACGCAGAACTTTATATGTACAAGGTAATATTATATTGCGAATATTTAGCATGTGCTCCCTAGAGGTTAAGCTCACACTGTTTCGTTCATATTGCTCACCCATGTATGGAGTACACCTCTGGTGGAATTACAAGAAATCCACACTAAATAGATTACATATTGCATATCACAATATTTTAAAGTTGTTTATTGGTATGTCAAAATATGAAAGTACCAGCTTACTATGCACTCTGTTTGATGTACAATGCTGCCAGTCAGTTATTAGGAATATCGTATATAGATTTATGTGTAAACTTGATAGCTCTGTTAACTGTATTTTAAATGACATTCTAACTTCTAGCTTAAGATTCACTTCCAGGATCCGTAAACACTGGAACAAGCTTTTATATATGAACACTTGACTAAAACAAATGTATACATTTTGCTTATATACACAGCATTGGGTCAGAATGCATACTGTACATATTGTCTGCCTAATGTCAACATATGGACCTCAGAGTCACATGTACTTGCTGTTTGTGCCCTGTTGAGTCCGGAATAAAGTTATTGAATTGAATTGAATATAGCATTTGGTGTACATGAAATAACTATCAGGTGGCAATTTTGTAATATTCTGGCATTTAAATACAGGTCTAGATTACAGTTATTTTGCCAGGCCAATATAATTTATGCGGGCAGCAAGGTGAGCTGAGAGGGAGCCTGCCCTGTCATATGACATCGTCATAATTAAACAGCAGGGCCACTGGGAAGTAATCTCTTTTCTTGCATGGCCTAAATTTGTTCTTGTACTAAAGTACCTTACTCCAGACGTACCCAGTAGGTGGATAATGGCAGTAATTTAGGTTAATTTTGGACTGGCAAAAATGTGATCCTATATAAAAGCCTGATGGGTGTTGATCTATGATTACTACATGTATCAGCAGGTAGGAAATCTATTATATAGTGGCGCCATCTCACGGGCAAAACATGCAAACTGAGAGTGACATTTATTGAATAGTTTTGGTTCATGAACACTGCATGACTCAGGACACACATACAAATTTTGGTTGTGGTGGAGGTGAGTTAAAGCAGTATTAAAGCCATGTTGCTTTTGGAACTTGGCCGAATTTTGAGTAAGCTGATGTTTGTGTGGTTTCAGCTGAACATATTATAAATGACAGTGAACAATATCAACATTTGAATTTTAAGAGTCCGACTGTCAACATCTATTGCTAGAGAGGATTCAATCTAAGCTCCTAATTGTGTTTCTGTCAATATGGATACATGATTTGGAAAATATAATCATGATTATAACTACTACCCGGGGTAGGTATGTTGTATTTCACATGCGTACGTCCAACACCAAATAAAAATACGTTCGAACAAACTCATCTGTAACTGTTCTATACAAACATATAATTCTTTTGGGCTTAGTCAACATATTAATATCTGCCCTCTGGATATATTACACAGTGTTTGCAATGTACCCTCACACATCACAAAGTTTTGAACATAATCTTACAAGGGTGAACATTTTAGGTCCATGTGAATACATCCGACACCATGCATGTTTTTCACTGTATGGCTAAATGGTTACAGGAGGGAACTCACTTTATATGGGACAGTTATGTCCTAGTGGGTTCTTATAATATCTGATAGTACAGAGTTGTGGCACTGTCTATCCCTTGAGAATAGCTAAAGTGTTCGAAATGTACATCCGACACAGCTGAACTGTCCATACACTGTATATCATTTATGTCAGAATAGCTATATGCAGAGACCCGTCGATCCATCATTTGGACGGGTGAAACTCGTTGTTGATGGGTAGAAACATAACTGGATGGGTGGTGGATGGGTAAAAACTAAGGAGCAGAAAATGAATATTTTACACATGTCAGGAAGATCGGATTTTCGACCCCTCCATCCTCCCCCATGGCTACCACCGATTCGCTCCTTTTTAAGTACACATTCTTAATGTTTCGGTTGTGCAATGTACTACGCCGGACTATTGTTTTACGCTATGTAGAATAAATATCTTGCACTTCGCTTTGATTCATCGGCTTAGTCTATATTATGTACTAATGTGTTGGCTACGGCCAACGCTAGCTTTACATGTATTTCTTGTTCTTTACTTGCATAAATTGTCTGTTGGGTGGGGAAAACATTGTTTAACACCCCACCTTTGCTATTATTGTCTGTTGGGTGGGGAAAACATTGTTAACACCCCACCTTTGCTAATATTGTCATTTTCTATATGTATCTATACTGTCTTGAGGAGTTTTGAGTACATTTATTAAATGACCTTTATCAACAACAATAACTCTTGTTTATTTATTGTAGCAAAGAAGCTCAGGTCTCTGCCAGTATAAGCATCAGCACGGTATAAAGTATAATAAAATCATAGATAATGGCAGGTATGCTTTGAAAATGTAGTTTATTTCAGGTCATTAACATATCTCAACTGGCTACACATGAATTAACATCCACGTGTCTACCAAGAATGTTTCACTGATAAAAAAAAATTTGAATTTTTTATGGCAATAATATCCTCATTATATTTTGAAGGCCTTTTGTGTGGAAGGTAGACAGGTGTTTGAGGTCGAGTTCAGTCATACTCCAGTATCTGGAGCCATAGTTAGGAGAGTTGAGAGGACACAACTTTGGTATAGCTTAGTTTCGTTCTTCTAGAATGTATTGCCGATCTCCAGACAGGTTTCAGTCTGAAGAAAACACCTCTGGCTGTTTATGGACAATTCTACGGTAACGTAATTACAATTCAGAACTTTTTTGAGCTATGCTGTTTACATGTTTTCATTCAGACTGTATCTAGAATGGAGACTTAAAGACAGCTAATTGAAATACTCACCATTCCCTATAAGAAACCATGGTAGCTTTTAAGAAATGTAATAAATTGATTAAACTATGGCTGTTTAAATTTTGATAACACAATTACACACAAAATTTAATATCAGTAAGATCAATTGTTGACATATGTCAAGAAAATGTTTCTGAAATATGCAATCTACTAGTGCTGACTGACAGCTAGCGTTAATAAAAATCATATAACATCACCTTGTAATGGATAGAATTGTATTCATGATATATGCACCATTCTTTCACAGTGTGCACGTTTTGGTTGGCAACAGAATTACATGATGTGGTAACAAAACTACAAGACTGACTATTTTTGGAATAAAACATGAAATTGGTACTCACTTTTGGTCCAGTATATAGACCGTGCAGTATTTCCAAGTTCTAATTAAAAACAAAACAATTGCACTGGCCATTAATTATACACAATATTTCGTATTTAATTCAAGACCAATTGAAGGCATTTGTTGAACTCCTGTTTATCTGTGGCTCATAGAGGATATTACTGTCACAACCCTGATCAGATGAGGCAGTCAATATGATCAGCAACATCATGCCAGAAAGGTGATTGAGGTCAGTGCTCTTCAAAGAAGTTGTCATCTCAGTTTCAGAACACATTGGTATTTTTTATAATCGTCCTCTTTAAGTTCAGATTTGTTTGTGATTCACTGCACAGGCTTTATGTGGCGAATTAGACTGATCTCATGCTAGCGTTTGAACTAAATAATTCTTAATTTACCCATGGCTTAGGTGATGCGTTCATGCAGAATATTCTGACTATTCCTGACAACAAGCATGGTAAAGTCTTTTGGTTAGATCACATTTACGTTACCTATATCACTTCATAGAGTACTTGGGCAATAAACTTCAACCATATATTTGGAAAAGAAATGACATGTAGAATTTCTTTGAAAAGCCATTAAAACATTCTGCAACCTATCTTTGGTAGATATCTGGCTAATCTTGTTGATTTACCCATTCTTTCCACAACCCATTTCAACATTCTACTCACCAGTTAGCTCCAATGGCAATTGTTGACATATTTTGGGCAAAGATAGAAAAACAGTGAGGTGGCCCACCTCGCCTGTCATGATGGAGGGAAAACACTGACTTGGAAGGCATAGCTTTATCTAAATACACATCCACCTGTCAATTTGCCATTCTAATATCAGTTTGGTGGCAGAATTGTGAGCTGAAAGGGGCTACCATGTCCTATGACTTGGGAATCATAAAACAGCAGGGCCACTGGGAAATGGTATTTTTTATTGCATGACCTAAATTTGTTGTCCTAGCCAAAAGCCAAACCTGTCTGTCATCCCATGGAGTACCCATCAGGTGGATAATGCAATGTCATTATCATTTAATTTCGGGTAATGTTGGACTGGTGGGTCTGGTGGTTTTGGTCTATGATCACTACATGTATCAGTGGAAAATATATTCTACAGTGGCACCATCTTGTGGTCAAAACATGCAAACTGACAGTGACATTTATTGAATAGCTTTAGATCGTAAGCACTGCATATATATATAAGAAAACCTCTTCAAATATTGGTAGGATGAAGGCGAGTTAAGGCAACATTAAAGCCATAATTATTGTTTTTGGAAGTTGGCCAATTGTTGAGTAAACTGATGTTTGTGTGGTTTCAGCTCAAAGCGTCGCCAGTGACATTGGTGACAATGTGACAACATGACTGGGGATCACTTTGTTTATTCAAACATTCTTCACCACTTGGATGACATGGCCCCTCAGTCATTACAGAACTCCACAGAATCATTCATACATGTATTGTCTCACCTTCCAAGCAGCCGGCCAAGATGAGTTTGTATTAGTTGTGGAATAGAATCTCATAACAGAACAAGATATCAAGACTATTAAGCATCTAGTTTTAATGGTGTACTCAGTTTTACCTTTGGGTGCACTCGTGCTTAGATCATACCATAGTTCTGGCACAAACGTTTGACTCAGAAGAGACATGCTATCCAGTGTCAGTGACAGGCTGCAATATACCAGGAACCAAAACAGGACTTTAGAAGTATCTGCAAACATAATAATGAGCGAAGTTTGATGTTGCTAGATTCCAAGATATTTCGTTGTAATTCCATGAGTGACCACCCTGCTGATTACATGATGGATAAAACACATATCACAAATCTGGATTAAATCATGTTTCAAAAAATGAACTCTCCGACATACTGGCAATCGGAGAATACCACACAGTCACCGGGTGTCACCACATACCCACAGTTTGTGACGTTTGACATGGTCCAGAACATCCTCGCAATATTTATCAGCCCTAACGACAACCCGTCGACCTGTTATTTGGACAGGTAAAATGTGTTGTTGATGGGTAGAAACATAGCTGGATGGGTGACGGCTGGGTAAAAATTAAGGAGCAAAAAAGATCGTAAAAATCATAGATAATGGCAGGTATGACTTGAACATAGGTGTGCATGTGTGTGACATGGGTATTTGTAGCTAACTTCAGGTCACTAAACACATCTGAAATGGCTTGTATATACACATGATTTAACATCCACATGCAACCAAAAATGTGTGACTAGAAAAAATTGTCATCCTGCATAAAACCTTGTTTGTTGGGTCATTCTGAACAGTTCTTTACAAGTGTAAATTTTTATGGTCAGAATGTTGTGGTTATACTGTATTTTGAAGGCCTTTTGTGTGGAAGGTAGACACGTGTTTGAGGTCGAGTTCAGTCATACTCCAGCATCTCGAGCCATAGGTAGGAGAGTTGAGAGGACACAACTTTGGTATAGCTTAGTTTTGTTCTTCTAGAATGTATTGCTGATCTCCAGACATGTCTCAGTGTAAAGAAAGCACCTCTGCTCTGCGGTAATGGAAGTACAATTCAGAATTTTTTTGAGCTGATGTAGTTTACATTTTTTCATTTAGTGTGTGTCTAGAATGGAAACTTAAACACGGCTTGAAATGCACACCATTCCCTATAAGACAAAACTTGGTAACTTTTATGAATGTAATAAATTGATCAAACTATGGCTGTTTCAATTTTAGTAATGGAATTACACAGACATTGTTAATGTCAGTAATATCAATTGTTTACATATATGTCAAGATATATCATCTGAAATCTGCAGTCTTCATCTGGACAGTTTTTTGGGTCGTCCAAGTTTGTTTCTGCAGGTGTCCATCTAATTTCTGTTTGTGGGATGTTGTCATCTTCTGTCTAAAGACATGGCTGATCCGTCTCCGTCTTCTATTGAAATCTTGTTTATGTTGTTAATGAAAATTCGGAAAATGGTCTGAAATGTTATTCATTTAATTTCAATGGCATATTACATGATTTTGATAGGACATAACTTAAAGTTATAGGAAAGAAAAACATTTCAATTATTGCACAATGCTTTACGTGAAAATGCTACATCCAACCATTAGCACTGAAATGACAACATTTTACTCAACTGAAATGTAATCTGCAATCTACCAAGGCTGACAGCTAACATTAATAATAACCATATAACACGGCCTTGTATTGAATAGAATTTTATTCAAAATATATGCACAGTTCTTTTATAATGAACAGGTTTTTGCTGGTAACAGAATTACAAGCCATTGTGACAGAATTACAAGACTGACTATTTTTGGAATAAACCATCAAATTGTTACTCTTCTGTTTGTTTTCATAACACTGTATCTCTATAATATAATTTTAGAACTATTGAACACCTGTTCATCTATGGCTCAGGGAGGACATTAATGTCACAACCATGATCAGTTGAAGCAGTCAATATAATCATCAACATCATGCTTGACAAATTTACAGAGTTTAATGCTTTACAAAGAAGTTGTCATCTTAGTTTTAAAAACCTGGGAAAACAAATGTATTTGTATTTTTTTCACAACCATCCACTTAAAGTCCCAATTCGTTTGTCAATGCCTACTGTATTCTCAAGATTTATTGCCCTTTACTGCTGTCTTCTTTGTCATCTTCATTGCCTAAACTTTGAAGAAGTTCCTTAGGGATGCTTATTTGACATGAATATGTGCATCAATTGCAAACAATGTAACTGCCTCCCGACTGTGAATCTTTGCTTAGGTCTGCTTTATGTTGGGAATTATACTGATTCCACTCCAGTCACTTGAACTCGGTGGTTTTGAATTCAATAGTGTGACATTTCCTGTGGAGAAAAAAACTGTGTAGAATGTCTTTGAAAGTCCATCAAAACATTGTGCAACTAATCTCGTGAATCTTGTCGATTTCCAAGGATTACTGCTGCCATTATTTGTTGTATCAAATGCTACAGATGGTACGTTTCTGAAACCATCAACTGTTTTCATAAGTATTGTCCAAAGATTTGATTCATAGCTAACTGATATACTGTCCCAGTGCCTGTGTTGATTTCTAATGTAAATAGGTCCCATTATTAGTTTCTTAAATTATGATGTAGAATGCAAGAGAAAACAAAAATATGATTAGCTTCTTTTTACTGTTGTCAACATATGTTCTTGCTTGCTGATATATCTCTCCATCAGTTCTCATCCTTGTTTGTTTGTGGTGTGTAAAGAGTAGTAAACCTGTAACAGCCTCCACATGCAGTTCATCTCAAAGGCTTTGATGCACTTGTAATCTCTGCTTTGACAGTCTAAGTTTTACAGTCATATAAGAAGACTGATGTTGTCAATGCTCTCAACAAACTCATTCTGACTTCAATAGATTCGTTCAAGATGATCTGTCACGGTGAGCTCCACCTTTGCCAATAATGGTGTAGCTTATGGATTAGATAAATCACCATCAAACGAAATGTAGTGAACCCCATTGGCCATTGGTATCGGCCAACCAAAACACAATGATAGTAGACCAACTTGTAATATTGTAGATTTAACAAGATTTAGCAAGATTGCCACCTAGAGATTCAACTCTAGATGGCAGGTGGACTAGGAAGCCATTTGGCTTATCGAGAGTACAACCTATCTATCTAAGTATACCCCGCCCGTCTTAAGTATATGTCAATGTTATTTTTAAATATATTAACACTACTAGGACTTACACAATCAGCTGATAATCTGTTCCATTCGTTTACTGTTCTTTGTGAAAATGAATATTTTCTAATATCTAGTCTACACTGCTTCTTTGCTAATGTAACTCCATGTCCTCTAGTCCATCTCTCTTCCTTGACTGTGAAAAAAATATATCTGTCAATATTTTCATATCCATTCAATATTTTAAACACCTTAATCTGATCTCTCAATATTCTGGTTTCTAGTGTTGTTAAACCATCAGTAATAATGGTATAATGTTTGCTTCTTTCCATTCTAACAGAACTATTCCTTCATCTAATGACAAATTGAACACTGTTGCAAGCGGTATGCTGATTTGTTCTACAATTTCCAATAGTAATTTGGGAGGAATCCCATCCACTCCAGGTGATTTATTATCCTTCATATCTCTTATTTTCAATGCTACCATTGTTGGGGTTACAATTAGTTGTCCTAAATAGTCAAACTCTCTCCCTTCGAACTTAGTCTCAAGTACTGGTAATATACTAATATCTTCCCTGGTAAACACCGAACTAAAGTACTCATTTAGTTTTTCTGCCATTAAGAATCCCTCTGTTATTATGTTTCCATCACTACCTTCTAGAGGACCGACCTTATCCTGAACTTTCTGTTTACTTCGAACATACGCATAAAAACTCTTGCTGTCATGTTTTATATTAAAAGCAATTTTTTGTTCGTAGCTTCTCTTTGAATTTCTAATTTCAGCTGTAGCTTGATTATATTCTTTATAAATGCTATAGTTTTCTTCACTTCCAGTATGTCTATATGTCTTCCACATCATTTGCTTGTACTTGATTTTTCTAATGGCTTCCTTCGATAAGTGTTTCTTCTTTGACCATTTCCCCTGTTTTTTCAAGGGGACAAATTTGTCAACAACACAGTCAATTTCACTCTTTAATAAAATATTCCAGCATTCTGTTGCTGTCTTATTCTTCAGTGTGTTATTCCAGTCTATCTTTGCTAAATATTCCCTCATGTCCTTATATCTTCCTTTGTGAATTTTGTTCCAGTACCTTATTTTTCTATTCCGTTCTCCCTTTACTTTGATGATAAAATGTATCTGGTTGTGATCACTACACCCCAGTGGCTCACATATCTTGACATTATCAACAAATTCCTTCTGTGAGCTCAATACTATGTCTAACACGTTCGCGCCCCTGGTTGCTTCTAACACATGTTGAGAAAGGAAACTATCTTGTACTAAATTGAAAAACTCTTGATCCTCTCTCCCGGTACCCTGTAGAGATGTCCACTGTATATGCCCATGGTTAAAATCCCCCATAATAATACAGTCCCGTTTACTCACTTCTTTGATAGCGTTATGTATTTTTTCATTCTCTTCCATGCTTATGTTTGGACTCCGATACACTAACAGATAAATTTGTTTGTTTGTATTGTGTTTTATTGATGTTAACAATGACTGAGTACAATGTGCTGAATAAACTTTCATTCATAAAAAACCATGTCTGTCCACCAGTCAGGACAATTGTAGTGAAGTGGATACTCAGAGTACTAATGAGACAAGTGTTAGAGTAGCTACAAACAACAATGGGAGTTTGACCAGGCAAGACACAGAGGTGATAATCCAGCCTGCAGAATGTCCACTAGTGAGGACAATAACAATGGAGTAGGTGTCCAGTAGATAGAACAAAGGACCAGGGCTGGCTTTCTTGCCCAACATCTGCCAGCACATATCTTCTGCACCATACTTTTATGTACATCATATATACATGTTTTGCTAACTCTCCACTTGTCCATACAGTAACTTTAACTGGGGTACAGTGACTGTGTATTCTAGCTGTACACTGGGGTACAGCGACTGTGTATTGTAGCTGTGTACTGGTGGTACAGTGACTGTGTATTGTAGCTGTGTACTGGGGTACAGCGACTGTGTATTCTAGCTGTGTACTGGTGGTACTGTGACTGTGTATTCTAGCTGTGTACTGGTGGTACAGTGACTGTGTATTCTAGCTGTACACTGGGGTACAGCGACTGTGTATTGTAGCTGTGTACTGGGGTACAGCGACTGTGTATTGTAGCTGTGTACTGGGGTACAGCGACTGTGTATTCTAGCTGTGTACTGGAGGTACAGTGACTGTGTATTCTAGCTGTGTACTGGTGGTACAGTGACTGTGTATTCTAGCTGTGTACTGGGGTACAGTGACTGTGTATTCTAGCTGTGTACTGGTGGTACAGTGACTGTGTATTCTAGCTGTGCACTGGGGTACAGTGACTGTGTATTCTAGCTGTGCACTGGGGGTACAGTGACTGTGTATTCTAGCTGTGTACTGGGGTACAGTGACTGTGTATTCTAGCTGTGTACTGGTGGTACAGTGACTGTATTCTAGCTGTGTACTGGTGGTACAGTGACTGTGTATTCTAGCTGTGTACTGGAGGTACAGTGACTGTGTATTCTAGCTGTGTACTGGTGGTACAGTGACTGTGTATTCTAGATGTGTACTGGTGGTACAGTGACTGTGTATTCTAGCTGTGTACTGGTGGTACAGTGACTGTGTATTCTAGCTGTGTACTGGGGTACAGTGACTGTGTATTCTAGCTGTGTACTGGGGTACAGTGACTGTATTCTAGCTGTACACTGGGGTACAGTGACTGTATTCTAGCTGTGTACTGGTGGTACAGTGACTGTGTATTCTAGCTGTACACTGGGGTACAGTGACTGTGTATTCTAGCTGTACACTGGGGTACAGTGACTGTGTATTGTAGCTGTGTACTGCGGTACAGCGACTGTGTATTCTAGCTGTGTACTGGTGGTACAGCGACTGTGTATTCTAGCTGTGTACTGGTGGTACAGTGACTGTATTCTAGCTGTGTACTGGTGGTACAGTGACTGTGTATTCTAGCTGTGTACTGGGGTACAGTGACTGTGTATTCTAGCTGTGTACTGGTGGTACAGTGACTGTGTATTCTAGCTGTATACTGGGGTACAGTGACTGTGTATTCTAGCTGTATACTGGGGTACAGTGACTGTGCATTCTAGCTGTGTACTGGTGGTACAGTGACTGTGTATTCTAGCTGTGTACTGGGGGTACAGTGACTGTGTATTCTATCTGTGTACTGGGGGTATAGTGATTGTGTATTCTAGCTGTGTACTGGGGGTACAGTGACTGTGTATTCTAGCTGTGTACTGGGGATACAGTGACTGTGTATTCTAGCTGTGTACTGGGGGTACAGTGACTGTTTATTCCAGCTGTGTACTGGGGATACAGTGACTGTGTATTCTAGCTGTGTACTGGGGGTATAGTGACTACATTCCATCAGTGTACTGGGGATACAGTGAGTGTGTATTCTAGCTGTGTACTGGGGGTACAGTGACTGTGTATTCTAGTTGTGTACTGGGGGTACAGTGACTGTGTATTCTAGTTGTGTACTGGGGGTACAGTGACTGTGTATTCTAGCTGTGTACTGGGGGTACAGTGACTGTGTATTCCATCTGTGTACTGGGGGTACAGTGACTGTGTATTCCAGCTGTGTACTGGGGGTGAATCCACCTTGTATTCATTATAGCTGTGTAATGGGGGTATAGTTGGTTAGTTGCTCTGTATTGTAGCTATGTACTGGGGGTGTAGGGACTGTATATGCTAGCAGTGTTTGCCTTGAGTAAACTGATATGTGAGGTGGTAGGATGGACTGAGCAAGCACCAAAGGCATGATGTAACACTATGTGGTTCCGGGGAATGGCCAGAAATCATTGTTTTTAAAAACTACCTTAAACATTGTAGTATAACTTTACTTACTTTGGAACTTAATTGTCGATGATGAGTATGATGTTTCGACATGATTCAAGATTGGTGTCCCAATGAACAAGTTTTACTATTCGTCAGGAGGTGAAGTGAACTATGTTTTGAGCAACCCTAACTATCCTCCTCATTGTTAGAAAATTATCACCATCTTAGCCTTCTTCCACACTGTAGGTATTTGTCTTTCCGATAGACATTTAGTGTACAGCTCAGCGTCTTCAAGGTGGTAACTTCTCCTGCTTTCAATGTCTCTTTATGTAGATGGTTGTCGCCTGTTGCTGTTCCTTTCTTCATGTCTCGTAGCACTGCTACTGTCTGGTACCTCTTTCAGGTCAGTCGAGTATGGTTCACAGTCGTATTTAACTCTTATGTAGTATTCCCCTGTTTGATTATGATCTTATCTTGACCATGGATTTCTCTATCCTGTTTGTCTAGGAGTGTGATCCGTCTGTCTTGGCCTAGTTTCTGCAGTCTGCTGACTTTCCTCAGACTCTATGATATCATGATCGTTTCTCGTATGATATCTTGGTTGTATTTCTTGATGTCTTTTTTACTTTCTTTTTGATGGTCTTGTACATTTCTGCATATTCCATTCATTGCTTATCGTCGGTTCATCATCAGGGCTCAAGTTGATGACAATATTCTTGAATTCAGTGGCCTGTTAATTGCCTTATTTACTCTTGACATGCTTTGTTGGATTATATCTTTGATGGTTTTGCTCTGGTGCCTATGTTGTCTAGTTCTTGTGGTGTCTTGATGTTGACCATTCTATCAAAGTGTCAACTCTTTTGTTTATAATTTCAAGCAAAATTAGCTTGTTGCTGTTTCCATAAGGTTTGTACTTTCCCTATTTGTGCTTTGACATTTCCCATCACTGTCATGTAGTGGTTTGGTTTCACTGAAGTCTTATCAATGTATTTGTGGAAGCTGATTATGTCTTCTTCTGAGTATGATGTTGTTGGTACATATATTGCACTATCTTGTGTTTGTAGCAATTTGGCTCTTTTTTGACCCAGAGATTCTTAGCACCCATCTGCATGTTGTCCTAGTTGACAGGAGACGCCTCCTTGGTCATAGACTCTTTCGGTGTCGCTGGAGACTGGGACCATGGCTTTATAAAACTTTGCATGCTGGTGTTACTGGCCTACCTTTCCATGCTGGCCAGGAGGGGTTGGAAGGGGATACCATGCTCACTCTCCCTCTCCTCTCTGTCTCTGTCTCTGTCTCTGTCTCTGTCTCTGTCTCTGTCTCTGTCTGTCTCTGTCTCTGTCTCTCTCTCTCTCTCTCTCTCTCTCTCTCTCTCTCTCTCTCTCTCTCTCTCTCTCTCTCTCTCTCTCTCCCCCTCTCTCTCTCCAAACTTATTTATTGTAACTGTAAATTAAAACTATAATTTCTTTTTAATAATATATAATTTTAATATGAAGGTTACAATAAATACTGGAGAGAGAGAAGAGAGAAAGAAGAGAGAGAGAGAAGAGAGAGAGAGGAAGAGAGAGAGAGAGAGAGACAGGACAGCGTCGTTTTAAGACGAGACAGAGGTGAGGAAGGAGAAAACATGTGGCTCAACTCAACCCCCTCCCAGCCAGCAGCAAGAAAAAAAAAGTAGGCCAACAACACCAGCATGCAAAGTTTTATAAAGCCATGGTCCCAGTCTCCAGCGACACCGAAAGAGTCTATGACCAAGGAGGCGTCTCCTGTCAACTAGGACAACATGCAGATGGGTGCTAAGAATCTCTGGGTCAAAAAATAGCCAAATTGCTACAAACACAAGATAGTGCAATATATGTACCAACAACATCATACTCAGAAGAAGACATAATCAGCTTCCACAAATACATTGATAAGACTTCAGTGAAACCAAACCACTACATGACAGTGATGGGAAATGTCAAAGCACAAATAGGGAAAGTACAAACCTTATGGAAACAGCAACAAGCTAATTTTGCTTGAAAACTCAAATTCAAGACACCACAAGAACTAGACAACATAGACACCAGAGTAAAACCATCAAAGATATAAAAGCATGTCAAGAGTAAATAAGGCAATTAACAGGCCACTGAATTCAAGAATATTGTCATCAACTTGAGCCCTGATGATGAACCGACGATAAGCAATGAATGGAATATGCAGAAATGTACAAGACCATCAAAAAGAAAGTAAAAAAGACATCAAGAAATACAACCAAGATATCATACGAGAAACGATCATGATATCATAGAGTCTGAGGAAAGTCAGCAGACTGCAGAAACTAGGCCAAGACAGACGGATCACACTCCTAGACAAACAGGATAGAGAAATCCATGGTCAAGATAAGATCATAATCAAACAGGGGAATACTACATAGGAGTTAAATACGACTGTGAACCATAATCGACACTGACCTGAAAGAGGTACCAGACAGTAGCAGTGCTACGAGACATGAAGAAAGGAACAGCAACAGGTGACAACCATCTATACAAAGAGACATTGAAAGCAGGATAAGTTACCACCTTGAAGACAATATATAGACTAAGATGGTGATAATTTGGGAACAATGAGGAGGATAGTTAGGGTTGCTCAAAACATAGTTCACTTCACCTGACGAATAGTAAAACTTGTTCATTGGGACACCAATCTTGAATCATGTCGAAACATCATACTCATCATCGACAATTAAGTTCCAAAGTAAGTAAAGTTATACTACAATGTTTAAGGTAGTTTTTAAAAACAATTATTTCTGGCCATTCCCCGGAACCACATAGTGTTACATCATGCCTTCGGTGCTTGCTCAGTCCATCCTACCACCTCACATATCATTTTACTCAAGGCAAACACTGCTAGCATATACAGTCACTACACCCCCAGTACAGAACTGGCCTATACCCCCACGCGCAGTATAATGAATGCAAGGTGGATTCTCCCAATTACACAGCGGAATACGCAGTCACTGTACCACCAGTACACGAGAATCAGTCACTGTACCCCAGTACACAACTACGAATACGAGCCCCGACCACAGCTCACTCTACGGTCACTGTATCCCCGGTGCACTGATTGCAGTCACTGCTAGAACTACGGCACTGTCCCCAGTACACAGCTTTGGGAAACTCTCACGGTCACCCCCCAAGTACACAGCTAGATACACAGTACACAACTAAATACAGTCACTGTACCCCCCAGTACAGCTAGGAAATACAGTCACTTTTTATTTGTATTTGCATACGGTCACTGTACCCCAGTACACGGCTAGAATACGTCCTTCTTGCCAATTACACTGCACGGTCACTGTACTTGTGCACTGATGGAATGTACGGTTTCTGTACCCCCAGTACACAGCTAGAATGCACGGTCGCTACCCCCGGTGCAGCTAGAATACGTCGCTGTACCGCAATGCACGGCTAAGTAGCGCCGCCAGTACAGCTAAGTACGGTCGCTGTACCTCAGTACAGCTAGAATACGATCGCTATGCCCCGACCCATTGCAGCCACGATCTGTGCCCCCTGCCCGCGGCCTACGGTAAAACGCTGAACACGGCCCGCAATCACGACCAAACGCTGGTACGCGGCACATCTGGCAGTGTGCTGGCGAATCACGGTCGCTGTACCGGTACTGCTTAGACTACGATCGCCGCCACCAGTACGCGGCTATACGCGATCACTGCGATACGCAGCAGGCTATTGCCCCGGTGCGCAGCTAGAATCGCTGTACCACGACAGATACGCGGTCATGCGCGTACGCATTTACAACCCGCGATGCTGGCCTTCTGCAGCTGGGAACTACTTGACCTTTGTGGCTAATGCACGATCATATGCGCCCAGTACAGCAGAATACGATCGCTGCCCCCGGTGCAGCTGAATACGGTCGCTGCCCCGGTACGGCAGAATACACGAACGCCGCAGCAAATTGTGCTGGCGCCACCATTACGCGGCAAATCGCTGCCCCGATACGCAGCTTAAGAATCACGCGATCGCGACCCCGGTACACGGCGGTCGCTTTCTTATTACGTAGGAATGCGCGGTCACTGCGGCGGTACGCATTTAGATGCGCGGCTGGCGCCGCCATTCACGGCTAGGATTTGCTGTACCCCGTGCAGCTGATACGCAGTCTGAAAAGTACCCCTGGTGTACATTTAGAATGCCCGACTACGCAGCAGAATACGCAGTCGCTGCCCCGACCCTGGCGATCGCTGCCCCAGAATACGGTCGCGCCCAGTACGGCTCGTCTACGGTCTGCCCCGGTGCGCGAGAATGCAGTCGCTGCACGGCGCCATCGGTCGGCTAGGGCTGTCGCCGTGCCACCGGTGCGCAGCAGAATCACGCAGTCATATGCCGCCATTAGCTCGGCAAATCTGCAGTCGTGCCCCGGTCACACGGCTATACACAGACAGTGTACAGCTAGATACAGTCACTGTACCGCCAGTACACAAATACAGTCACTGTACCACCAGTAGCTAGAATACACAGTCATATGCCCCAGTACACAGCTAGAATACAATCACTGTACCACCAGTACACAGCTAAATACAGTCACTGTACTCAGTACACAACATACTTATTAGCTACAATACGAATAAATGCACTAATTGTATACAGTCATACAGCACTGGTGTAACTAAATACAGTCTCTTTCTGAGTACAGCTAGAATACACGGTCTGTACCACTGTGCAATTCCAGTCGCTGTACCCCCAGTACAGCACAGCCTCTGCAGTCGCTGTACCTGGCTACAACCAGTAAACTAGCACTTGTCTGCACAGCTAAGAATACAGTCATGAAGTGGAGAGTTGAAAAGTATGTATATATGATGTATAAAGCAATGGTGCGAAGATCATGTGCTGGCGGATGTTGAGACAGAAAATTTTGTCCTTGATTCTATCTACCGAGTATCCGGAAAACAACATTACCTGGATGTGATTGGTCAGTAGTCAAAGTATTCTGTAGGCATTTGACAGTAATACACACAGAGTCTCTTTGACACCTACTCCTGTGTCTCATGAATGGTATTCGCAGGCTGGATAACCTCTGATATCTTGAAACAGTCAAACTCATTGTTATATGAAATCTCAACCTTGTCTCATTAATACTCACAATTGTCCACTTCCTTGATTGTCTGACAGTGGGTGAACCCATGGGTTTTATGAGATGGATTTATTCAGCATTGCTCAGAATGTGTTAACATCGTAAAATCTGTTGGGTGGGTGTATCGGAGATCGGAGAAGGAATCAGAAAAGGGGAATTCATAGAAAATATCAAGAAGTGACTATGGTTTACAACCATGGGCATACGATGGACATACAGATTTTTCAATTTGAACAAGATAGGTTTCCTTTCTCAACATGTGTTAGAAGCAACAACATAGTATTGAGCTCACAGAAAGAATTTGTTGATAATGTCAATATGTGAGCCGCTGAAGTGTAGTGATCACAACCAGGCTATGTTCCATCATCAATGTAAGATAAACGGAATAGAAAAATAGGTAAAAAGGAAATATAAATTCACAAAAAATAATGAGGAATGTTAAAAGATATAGACTAGTCTTACACTGAAATAAGACAGATAATTTTAAATTGAAATTGTTTGTGTTGCTGACAAATTTGTTCCCTTGGAAGGCAGTGGAAACGGTCGCAAAAAACTAGAGGAACCGTAGAAATCAGAAATTGCGAAGCAATGATATTGGAAG
This sequence comes from Ridgeia piscesae, assembly GCA_025642075.2. Classification (NCBI taxonomy): domain Eukaryota; kingdom Metazoa; phylum Annelida; class Polychaeta; order Sabellida; family Siboglinidae; genus Ridgeia; species Ridgeia piscesae. The sequence goes on along the minus strand of JAODUO010003570.1, from coordinate 2,903 downwards.
ACATATAGTACTGGAAGTGAGAAAACTAGCATTTATAAGAAGCGCTAGCTACAGCAAAGTAGAAATTCAAGAAAGCAGAAACAAAATTGCTTTTAATATAAAGGCGACAAACATGCATATGAAGTAACAGAACGTTCAGAACAAGATCGGTCACAGGTGAGTGTGGGCACGTAACAGAGGGATTCTTGGCAGAGATGGCTAGTTTCGAGTGTTCACAGAAATGTAGAACTTAAAAAGATCGAGAGAGGAAAAAGTTGATATTTAGGACAACTAGTGGCTAACAATGTAGCGAAATAAAATATGAAAGGATGTCATCTCTAGATTGGGAGGATTCCTGCCAAATTACTATTGGAAATTATAGAACAAATCAGCATACCGCTTGATTAGAATGGAAAGAAGCAAACATTACACCATTATTACTGATGGTTTAACAACACTAGAAACCAAATTGGAGGAAGATCAGGTAGATTGTTTAGAAATATTGAATGAATGAAAATATTGACGAATTTTTTCACAGTCAGGAAGAGAGATGAGACGTATTAGCAAGAAGCGTGTAGACTGTTAGAAATTATTCATTTTCACAAAATTTGAAAACAAACGAAATGGAATAGATTATCAGCTGATTGTGCTAGTAATGTTAATATATTTAAAAATAAAATTATTTCATACTAAGGCGGCAGTAAATAGGTTGGCTTCTCGTAAATGCTCTAAATTGAGATCTGGGTGGCAATCTTGTAAATCTTGTTAAATCTACAATATTACATGTTAGTCTATCATTATTGTTGGCCGCAAATTGTTGTGGGGTTCACTTGTTTGATGAGTATCCCCTCCATAAGCTACGTGTGGCGGGTGGGAGTCTTGAGCGTAGATCAGAATGGTTGTTGAGAACGTATTTGTATCGTCTTCTTATATAACTTTAGACCATCAAGGCAGAGATTACAGTGCATTGCTATAACACGCACCGCAAACAAACAAGGGGCTGAGAACTGATGGAGAAAAGCAGAACGCTATGTTACACGTGACTCGCTATATTCATCAATAATCACAGTGCTAGATATGGATTATATTGTGTCTTAATAAAAGTATAAAAAGAGGAGACATTTGCAAGGCTGCTGTATGAAGTTAAAAAAAATTATAATTTTGTGACTCGCGTTACGCAAAAATCACCACCTCAGTGTAGAAGCATATCTTAAAAAATACAATAATACATGAGACTAAGGCTTTAAAAAATAACAGCAACTGAGCAAACCATGAGAGTAACAGAAAACAGGGATATAAAGGGCTAGTAATTATTTACATTTCAGTTGAGTGAAATTTTGTCATTTCAGTGCTAATGGTTGGATGTAGCATTTTCACATAAAGCATTGTGCAATAATTAAAATTTTTTTTTTCCTATTTTTTAAGTTACCTATCAAAACTTTAATATGTTAAAAAATAAATTTTCCCCTTTTTAAAATTTGATACAATCACGGTGTCAATAACAGTGGAGTGACATGTCCAGTTACGGAAATGACAGCCCTAAAACAGTTGAGGACTGACAGGTAAAATTGTGATGGGAAAACATCGATGGGTGACTGGTAATATATGGGAAAAATGATTTAAAACTTTAAATAATGGGGTATGACTTGATTAGGTGATTGGGACATGTTTGTATAACTTTACTAAAAATTAAGTTGTATTATAGAATGTTGACATAAGCTTTTAAGTGTTACTAGAAACATGATTGATAAAACTTGTTGGTCATCTGCATTTAAATGTGAAAATTTTTATGGTCAGATGTGTGTATACTTATTTGAGCTTGTGTGGAAGTAGATATTTTTTTAGCGAGTCACATCCCACCTCTCACCCTATAGGAGTGAGGGAACAACTTGGTATGCTACGTTTCTCTTCTAAAAAGAGGCTGATTCAGACAGTCTATTAAAAAACTGACTATTATGGAAGACTTCAGAATGACATGATTAACATTTTTCATGAATGTTTCTAGAATAAAATTTTAGCTTGATTAAACATTTATAAGAAACTTGGAATTTTAGATGTAAATTAGTCAAATATGCTGTCCAATGAACAATTTCACAGCTCATAGTGAAATATCATTGTTTTAAATCAATATTCTCTTTTCCCAGTCTCACCATCAGTTTTTTGGCCCAATTTGTTTCTGCGTACATGTTTGTGTGTGTAATCTGTCTAACATGGTATCCGTTCGTCTCTTCATGAATCCGTTGTTGTTATGGCTTTCCATAAATTCGGAAATGTCTGATTTTACATTTAATTTCAAGGATTTTCATGTGTTTTATAGATAAAAAAGTTATGGAACATAATTATTGCACATGTTTATCTGGAATGCACATCAACTTCCCTGTTTGACAGATTTTATCCTGATGTATATTCAGCCTTTCTCTGTTCTGTTACTCTATGTTTGTCAGCTTTTTTTTAAAGCTTATTCTGATATGATCATTGCTACTGTCGTTAAAATATGCTTCAATGAGTGTATTTTTCTCGATCACAATTTATTTACAACTTTATAAAAACCCTTTGGTAGTCTGCTATTTAAATCTTTTTTTTGGTTCTTAATGACACACTATCATAATCTTATGTATATTGACACTAATATGTGTCGCGTCACGTGTACAATGTCTTTTGGAAAAACCCACATCAGTTTTTTTTGAATTAAAAAATATTATGGTTTTAATTCCCTTCCCCCTTATTCCCAATATTTATTTTTTTAAAATTTAGGCTTTTAAAGATAAAAATTTACTTCACTCTTTTGAGTAAGGACCCTGGTCCCTTTGTCTAAAAGGGACCAGAAAAACCCCAAACTTGGGGCCCCCCTTGGAGGGGGAAAAAACGAAATTTTTTTGTTTTTTTCCTTTTCCCCTTTCCCCCCGGGGTTTTTCCCCCCTTTT
>JAODUO010003569.1:0-14139 GCA_025642075.2 Ridgeia piscesae | reverse complement strand
ATTTTTTTATGTAAAAAAAATTTTAACTAACTGATTTATGTACTGGAACTAGATGTGTTATTATTAACTGAATTCAAAAAGAAGAAATCCTGCAATAATGTATCCAAAGGAGCTGCGTTTCTTTTGAATTCACCAATCCAATATGACCTTCAATATTGATTTCCATACTGCTGATCTCAGTGACACTAATCGCTAATATTTAGCAAACTCTGTGATGACAATTACCTGCCCTGGCTAAGTATGTGTCTTGGAACAGATAATCTCGCTCTAAATTTGAAAATACACGAAAATGAACATAAACAACTAACAGTATTATTAACTATACATCCCATACTTGTCCGTGTCTGTGTTTTAATTGGCAACAACCCGAAGGTCTTTACGCCAATGTGGGATCATTTAGGTGTTTGATCAGTGTTTATTTAAAAGTATCCACCGTGAAGGCAGACACAACGGTTTTAGGAAGGGCCTTTCCAGTTCTTTATGGTTCTTTTACATAACTTCGCATATACATGAGTTCTTGCATCTGCATGAAACAACTGTTGCATATAAGACACGACAAGGCCAAACCTTTTATTTATCAAACAAAATTAATGTACATATATAATAGTATATCGTTAGTGTACAATTGTGAACATTTGTTTATCGACAGGTAGCCTGGTAATGCCCGAGTCCTATCGTAATCCCCGAAAATTGGTGTCTAGTTGTTACTTTTCTGTTTGTATTTTATCCTTTATAATAACACTTCCCAAAGTTTTGTTTTCGCTTATTATAACGTTAACATATAATGAATGTATGAGTACCAACAGAATTGACATAACATTATTCAGATTATATTATTCTTATCATAAAAACAAGAGTTTGCCTTGTGACAAAATGCCCCATGCCCAGGTTGTTTGTTAACCTTAGGTTTGATTGTTACCAAGTGCGGGGGCTTCTATTGTCGATAATACGTAATGCATCTACCTGAACCGCGATTAGAACAAATATGTTTTTCTTGTAGGTCACAATTAATGTAGACTTTATTTCTAATTAATGTGAAATGTTTTATATACCATTTTAGCCATTTAATTTCTGCAAAACATGCCTTGGTAGGTAGGCAATATATGACAACAACGCTATGCTACGCCTGACCTTTAGCAATGTGCACCAATATTCGCGTGGCCACCAGGTCCAGGCTATTTGTCAATAAATACAAACACGCCTTTTCTGCCCAATCTGCGAATGGTTGCGGCTATTTGTAGATTACGCAGATCTAGCAAATGCGGATACCATAAACGGTAATAGTTGACGCCAAGCCAACCATTTAAACTATAGCAATCAAATCATAGAAATGTCAATCGTCAGCATGTCGTGCACATAATTATAATATAATATTAGTAATATACCTGTCGCTAAAAATTGAATACTTACAGCAAGGCGCTCAACAGGTGGTATTGTGTCGCGCACAGCTGTGTCCCTGTGACCCATTATCGGCGAAACAGGGTCTAAAAGATACTTAAACTATTGTTCGTCCATCTAGACAACATTTACCAAATTCCCTGGGCTGGTCTGGGGTCTTCCAGTTTGAGTTGCCTATGTCTGAGACTGTAGTTTTTCATAAGAACATGAAATGCGCCGAACTGCTGCTGCTGCTGCTGCAACTGTCTGTCTTTGACGTAAACATACAAACGGCCTTCACCTTATGACGTCAGTTACGCCTCTCCCGACCCGATTGTTACGCTACGACTACGTGTGTCATGCACTCCTTGCCAGTGCCTCGTACGACGTGTCTCGTACGATAGACTCGTACGAGCAACTCGTACGAGTCTATCGTATCATCCCGTTTAAGGTGGGAAGTTGATGTCATAATTTGACAAATCAGCTATAATGTGCAGTGGGAAAAAAGATCGACAACATCTGAAGCTTGCGCAGTCCGAATCCTGAAATTTATAACAGCGCCATGTATATAAAAACAGGTGGGACGACATGATGGGCCAGGTATACATTCCAGACTGGTAAGCTGTAGGTCGAAAATACGCGCTAACCTTTCAAGTCGAGTCGAGTCGAGTCGAGTCGAGTCGAGTCGAGTCGAGTCGAGTCGAGTCGAGTCGAGTCGAGTCGAGTCGAGTCGAGTCGAGTCGAGTCGAGTCGAGTCGAGTCGAGTCGAGTCGAGTCGAGTCGAGTCGAGTCGAGTCGAGTCGAGTCGAGTCGAGTCGAGTCGAGTCGAGTCGAGCCGAGCCGAGCCGAGCCGAGCCGAGCCGAGCCGAGCCGAGCCGAGCCGAGCCGAGCCGAGCCGAGCCGAGCCGAGCCGAGCCGAGCCGAGCCGAGCCGAGCCGAGCCGAGCCGAGCCGAGCCGAGCCGAGCCAAATCAAATCAAATCAAATCAAATCACTTTATTGTCCTTAAAAAGGATATGCATTTTACAACTCATGATCACATCTAAAATATATGGGATGGTCACAACAAAATGCAAATGAATTTCCAGATGTACCCACTACAGGAACAATTCAACCGGGTGACATCAATATGACTCATTTAGCATTCAACATTCTAATGGCCACAAGCACAAAACTCCTTCTATAGCGAGATGTTTTACATTTTATACAACGATATCTCCTTTGAGACGGAAGTACATGGAAGAACGTAGAGAACGGGTGACCAGACTCAGTAGCGACAGCATGAGCTTTCTTCAAAATTGCATGGTCGATTATTTCGGAGAGCTTTGGTGTAGGTAAGCCAATGATCTTGGCAGAAATGTGTGAGATTTTCAGACGCCTGTTACGGTTTTTCACAGAAAGAGCAGGATAGTAACAAATGCTGCAGTAGGCTAAGATAGGCTCAATTATACTAGAAGTAGTGGATCAACGTAGAAAGCTCGTAACTTTCGAAGAACGTGCAGTCGCTGCTGAGACTTCTTTTGCACGGCTGTAACATGCTCTGTAAATGACAATTTTTCATCTAACATAACACCGAGGTACTTGAATGAATCAACCTGTTCAACAGGTTCACCGTTGATGACAATAGGACTAATGACAGTTCTATTACGACGGAAGTCGATGCACATTTCTTTCGTTTTGGAAACATTCAGATGCAGACTTTTGTACTGCACCAACTAGAGAAACGTACCACTGAAGAAAGATATGACTGGTATGAGGCAAATCACAAAAAAGAGCGAGCATGGCTGTAACATCAGAAAACCTCACAAATTAGGTAGATGGATCAACACACCGACAGTCATTTGTATACAAGGTGTACAAAAATGGACTCAGAACACAACCCTGAGGCGCACCTGTGTTGCTAACAAGCACTGGTGACTTTATGTCACCCACTCGAACACACTGCGGGCGATTACTTAAAGGGCAAAAAAAGGCAACGGTTTCGTGGCGTACACCTAATAGAGTTAATATAAAGTAACAATTTCCACATATACTCAATTTTTTAACGCCAGCCGTTTACCTGAAATTTTTTTTTTGAACACCCAGCCATCGAAATACTATGAGCTACGCCATTGTCGACGAAGAATGACGTCAGTAAGCTGAGGCTTCTCCACAGATTAGTTATTCATAAATCCGTCTGGAGGCGCTGTGCGCAGAGAAAAATAAAAATGGCGTGTTTGTTATGGATTATCTAAATCGGATCATTTAACGGATGCAGAAGTATCTGGATATAGATTCCAGCCGCAAAGACAAAGGCACGTATTGGAAGATACACTAGAGGCGAGTGACCACGAAAAGAAAGACACACGGGAAGCTGAACGTACAAAAACAAAACTAGCAGAAACGGTGTCAACTGGTGGCGGTGCCGAACCAATGTGTTGATGCGGTGACAAGTTTGTCTGCTGTCATGAAATGGCTGCAACTCGGCAACGCGCGGAGCATATTGATGAAGGTAAATATTAAGTTGTCTATTATTGTTATTGCTTAAATATTATTATCCTGAGGTCCGGACTGCGTAATGATCGTATTATTATGACAAGCGAAATATGATCGCTTAGCTTGGGCCAAGCCTTGCCGCCTTGGGCCAGCCGGGTGACCTCAGGCTCAGGCTTGCCGCATTCAACTATTAGACTAAGTATGTGTCACTTATTACGTTTTATGATAATAACACATTTGTTAAGATTTGGTGGGGTTTATCATTTAACATAAATTGTATTGAATAGTTCCAATGAAATTAAATGAATCAGGTCCCACAATTGTGCAGGTGTGTCAATTGTGGAAAAAAATCCATACAAATGAATAGTCAGTACCTTGCTGTTTTTTTGCATCCCCCACCCATCACATTTGTAATAACAGCAGCTATATTGATTCATATATCATGATCTAAATGCACCGCCTACACAGCAATGGCAGGCAGTTACGATTATTTTATTTGAACATAAACTGCAGGGTTATCTTCTCATCATTTTGCATGTGTCTTATGGAGTCATATATAAACATAGATAATGAGTTTGTTTCAAAGAACCCAGAGATATTAGTGACGAGATGAATACAGGAAATGTGTCAGAATTCATGCTTTGTGAAATTATGTTCATTCAGAATAATAATCCATGTTTGCAATGATTCACATAAAATATTTCTTAATGTTCGATTTTTTATACAGGTGGACTGCTGTGTATTACGAAAAGTCGGATTTGAAATTCTCTGCTTCGAGCAACTGGTGCTTCGGAATGTATTGGTTGCACTGAACCATATACAGATAGATAACTGGCACTAGATCCATCAACAAACAAGTAAGTATACTGTGCATACATTTTATATAATTATGTTGCAATAAACGTTAATGCATCAAATAAGAAGCAACAATACAACATCAAACAAAGTAGCACTATAAATAAAAAATAATAGTTATCATTACTTATAGATACAACACATGGAACCATTATGATTTTTATGTAGTGAAAATGGCAGGTATATTTGTAAACATAGTGCATAGTTCCTACTACTGCCCAAAGTATAGAATGGATCATAGAGTAAATTATAGTGCCTAGTCTTTTCACAATAATAATCTAATTGACATTTTCTCTGGTTATCCATTATGAGATGACAACCCAAATATGTGAATGCAGGGACTGGAGTTATCATTAGAGGTTTTAGACAAGATGTTTATGTTTGACAGCTTTCAGAATGATTCAATCAAATTAATAAACATTTCTTGAGCTTACTAGCAATACCCTAATTCATTTTATTCCAAATTATAGAAATAGATCCTCAATGGTTTCTAATGCCACACAGCGATTTAAAAGTGCATAATTGTCAACATTAGATGCAATATGCTATAATACTGCCACACATTTATTTTTCTTTCTTAAAAAGCACCACATGTTTGAAATGGGGTGTGTCTTTAATTATATATTTTAAATTAAAAGGATCATTGATTAATTTTCATCTTATTTACAATGTCATATGTATATTTATCTGAACACGTTTATTTCAGGTTGCTCAGGTGGGCTGTCTATAGGCAGTTTACTGGTGGGTTCACAGCAAGTTGGGCCGGAGTGTTCATCGAGTACTGCCAGCATGCACCAGCCACCTAATCAGGACAAAGTTCCCTGTCCTCGCTTGGAGAGCAGCACGAGGGATATCACTTTGCTCTCAAAGGCTTGACTAATGTACAAAACGATTGAGCCATGCAGCCCGCAGATCTTCCTTACTCGGTTTTGGCACATTTGCCCCGATCAAGCAACCCCTGTTGGTACAGTGATTAGTGGCAGTGTAACTTTTCCCATCACCACATGGATTATGTGGCTCATCAGCATGGGTAGACGGTTATGTCGGACTTGTGTTCTGTTGCGCAACCTCCAGTTTAATCATTGTTTCTCGAAGATGACATCTGTGTTAACAGGGATGCCTGGGACAGGACGTGGCCGATAGTTCCCCGCAAGAGCAGATAACATCAATCGTGATTTCATTCCTACAATGAATATAGTGCTTGCATTAACTGATTAGTATTTAGACAACTTTGCAACGTTTTTCTACATGATTATAAACATGTACTAATTTTTTGTAATTTCATTTGATAATCATGTAAGAAGTCATTGTTTTAGTAACCAAACATTAGCCAAATTAGTAACCATAAGTTAAATAACAACACATTGACCAGGAATTCCACTCCCAATTATCACTTGTTGTTCTAATCTTAATGTTTCACTTTGTATCATGTATATACAGTGACTGTATTTTTATGTATTTTTATATTATATTTTAATACATTCAGTGATAATGACGTGTTATTTATTTTATTTGATCAAAAACAGAGAAGTTATTAATTACACAAGTAGCTGTATTCATAAGTGTACACAGTAACTGTTTACAGCTGTGTTTTGTCCCCCCATGACACAGTTACTAGGAGTTCATTCAAATGCCATACCTGGATTATCTTAGAAATATGAAGCAATACTGCAATTACTATGTGCTGCTTTATACAGGTTGGTGCAATGTGAAGAGAACTGTACAAGCAAGGATTCAAATGCAACTTATCGCAAAAGTCCCCTTGTCGCAAAAGTCCCCTTGTAGTTACGACTGCTGTCATACCTTCATAGAAGTGCTGTCTCTTGGGGCAGATAACTCTGATAGACCTCCACCTGTCCAGTATGACAGAATTTAGTGAGCTAGGCTCCCAGAAAAATGCTGTGATGACTGACTTTAGGCAGGGTATTGAATGCTGCTGAACTTTGCTCCAGATACATTGTCGTATCTTCTTCCTCAACAATTGCAGCGTATGCACATGCGTGTGGATGCCACAATGTGATACAGGAGTGACAATCACTGTTTTCTGTAACCAACAACAAAGGAACGTGAAATAATTAATTGCATCATCACCTAATTGGCATTTCCTCTGGTTATTCATATGAGATTACCAGAAAGTGAGAAACACAGCCATATTGTGAGAATGCAGCAGAATTTTTTAAATATCAATCAAGTGTATGAATTTTCACTATATAATTATCTAAAATAAAACTTAGTTTTTTTTCAATTATCACTTACAGGTGACAATAGATCTTTAACCAGTGGATACCGACGTCACATCTAAAAAGCTAATAAAACATCAAAATAAACACAACTTGAGATAAAAATGAGTAGTTTAAATGAAGATTTACTTTAAAACATGCATGCAGCTACTGTCCATGGATTTCAAACAATCATTGAATTCCACCAACCATTAAACAGTCATAAATACTGCTACTCGAAGGTGAAACTAATTTTGAAAGTGGGGTGTCAAAGTGCATGCAGAAACTTGATAAAATTATGATAAATATAGTCAGATGTGTATCTCATAATTGGAAACTAACAGAAAAATGCAACTAACAAAACTTTGTAAAAACTTAATGTTTAAATAAATACTGACTGAATTTCTAGTTTTCAGCATCATAACATTTTCATTGTTTCTTAGCACATATCTGAACACACTGATCATAAGCTTTACTAGCTGTATTAATCAATGTCACCTTACTCTGACATAGCCTACATTCACATCAATGGAAATAAATGACTATGTCACTATGAGCGGTTAGTTAACTTTACTGAACTTACAAATAAGTGCCAACGACAATCCAAGGCCACAGTCCCTCCGCCGATGACATATTATCACCCATAAGACGTGTCATGTTCAAGTTCAGTTATTCAAGTTTCTTCTAAAGGCAAAATTATTTATTCTGCATTGTACTAAATTCTGCGATGATATAAATTGTGCTATTGTCCTAGCTTGGTTCAAGTATATCTTAGTCTTTACACATGTGGACGTGATACCATAGAAACAGATTAGCTGTCATCGATGGACATCGCCATCGGCATCGGGCTTCGTCAACACATCGATGACCGAGCCATCATCAATCGATAGCCGGTCTACGGCGGTCAACACTACTTTTAACAGCACAAAAACGTTACGTGTGCTTGACGTCTGCAAAAAACACAATTAAATACACAGAAAAAATAGTACATCATACTAACCTTCTTGCGATCTGATCATTGATGTCTCGGCCAGCTTGATATATGCGTTGCTTCGACGGTTTAGTCCATCCATGGCTAAATATTGTCAGCCCTGCCCCGGGTTTAAGAAGACGACGGTCGGCGACGTTTTGTTGGATCTTGTTCCATCCACTGGTGATGTATGTCTACTTCATAATTACTTGTTGACCACAGATTTAGGTCTAAGCAGCTGCTACATGTCACGCCAACTAAACGAAGACTCGATGTTGTTGTGCCGTAGGCAAGCGTACTGACGTCGCAGGAAGCTGACCGGCCTCAGCAGAGACCTAGAATGCCGCGCGCTTATTGGCCAGGCCAAGCCAAACGAATACGTCACCGGTTAAGATGGTGGTGTCTAGGCCATCATGGATTTCTTTAGATTTTTAGACTTTAAGGTCACATTCTGAGTAAACCGCTGACGTTAAAAAATTGAGTATATGTGGAAATCGTTAGTTTGTATAAACTCTATTAAGTGTATGATACGAAACCGTTGCCTCTTTTTTTGCCCTTTAAGAAATTGAAAACCCAGTGAACAATTGCAGCTGGAACTTCTAGTTCCTGTAGTTTATCAATCATGACATGCCGTTGTATTGTATTAAATGCTGAACTGAAATCTATAAATAAGATTCGAGCATAGTTACCAGCTGTCTCTATGTGTTCAAATAGTTTGTGTAGAAGGCAAGCTATTGCATCGTCAGTGCCTCTTCTGGAACGGTAAGCGAATTGATATGGGTTCAGTTGAGATTGAACATGTGGGAGAATGTGAGACAAAATCAGTCTTTCAAAACATTTCATGACGATGGACGTTAGGGCCACAGGTCTGAAGTGGTTTAACTTTGACGGTGATGACATGTCAGGGACGGGAACCACTATAGACGTTTTCCAGATGGTAGGAATCACACCTATACCCATAGACTGTTTAAACAGTGGCTGAAATACCGGACCTAACTCAATAGCACACTCTTTAAGTAAGCGGCCTGGAATGCCATCTGGACCAGGAGCTTTAGAGCTTTTGAATTGATTTGTGACATCCACGGTAGAAATGTCAATATCACGTGGTACGGGTAAAGGGCCAGCAGCTAGGAGCGACTCACACTCAATAGAAAAATCATGACTGTCAAATCTGTTATAAAACAAATTTAAGTCTGAAGCAAATTTCAATGGATCAGTAGTTGAAGGGACAGATAATCTATCCAAACGACCTGACATCTTTTTCAAATGCGCAAAGGCCTGTTTAGTGTTCATGCAGCTAAACTCATTTTCAACCTTTTCACGATACCTTTGTTTTGCTTGCGAGATTTCTGTTTGTAGCTGTTTGTGTGCGTTTTTCATTGTGTGTATGTCCTTAGTGCGGTATGCGATTTGTTTTTTCTTCAGCGTGTTTTTTTTATATATCATACGTGATCCAAGGCTTTGAATTAGGATAAACAGTCACAGTTTTCATTGGAATGGTAGAGTCCATGCAAAAGGTAATGTAGTCCATAATGATAGAAGCATGTTCATTTAAGTTCACGGAATCGGGTGCAAACACACCCCAATCTGTGCAAGCCAGAGATCCCTGGAGCTGCATGGTGGCATCCTGAGTCCATTGTCGAACCTTGACCTTGGTCGGCTTGACTCTCTTCATCAGTTGTCGATACGCTGGGATGAGGTTGATGACATTGTGATCGGCACGACCGAGGGGAGGGTGAGCACGAGCAGAGTAAGCAATATTCCCATAGCATAAATCTATTGTCTTGTTGTTCCTTGTTGGCACATGAACATATTGATGAAATGACGGTAACGCAGTATCCAACGTGCAGCTGTTAAAGTCGCCCATAACAAACACAGGAGCGTCCGGGTAGCGTAACAACATTGACTGCGGGTAAGAAGCTATTGAGTCGGCTGCGGCGAGTGCGTCTGCACTGGGTGGAACATAAACACAACATAACACAATGTTGCTAAATTCCCGCGGTAAATAGAAAATGTACGACTCATGCGCAGTATGCATAAACCGATGATAAATGGAAGTTGAACGATGTTCCAGACCGTCACTCTAGTCTCGCTTAACCGACTGTCGTTCGTAATTTCGCCGACAAAACAGCGTGGTGAGTTTGTCGGCGTTTGAATGTTATCCGTGTAGGGCTGGCTATACAATGCTGCCACCTCACGGATCCTGGATAACCCTGCGGTAATTCCTTTTTTTACCGAAGGCAAATTTGTAGTTCTATTTATTTTGTGTTAATATAAGTTTAATTTTGAATATATTTTTTTAAATACTGCATTACCTGATAAACAACTATCCTTGTATGTTATCCGAGACGGGATAAACAATGCTGCCACCTCACGGACACTGGTTGATCCTGCCGTAATTCCGATTTTATAAACAACTACAAATTCATAGTTTTAATTATTTTGTGTTAATATAAGTTGAATTTTGAATATTACACGACCTTGGTTTTTATTGTTGTATGATTTATCTAACACGTGTTTCGAACTTGACATCCAGAACTTATTTAAATGCAATTACAAATTTCAAATATTAATAATTATTTTACATAAATCTGTTAATCACAATACTGTTTCCATTGCAGTGGCTCTGTGATATGACCAAAAAAAGTGCGTCATTTGCGATTCTAAGTCCACCGTTTCAAAAAGTAATTTTTCTATTGGCTTCGGGCGCCATCTTGGCCGCCATCTTGGATATCTCGAATTACTCAAGGATATCCGGTTGATATCCGCTTGATGTTCACTATGGAGGTCCTAAAGACGTAAAATCCAGTGGGAAAACTATATCAGTCGGTGCAGGGTATACCTGTCTGGCGACCTGACTAATATCTATAGTAGCTACCGATTATGAATGTGTCATTGCGGTTATTATGATATAATTGATATGATTAAATCAAACAATATAGTACGGGTCAATACCTGACAATTCACTTACTGGTATCATGTAGTTATGATTTTTGAAATACTTCTTGTGTGATAACTTATCACATTCGTATCCTGATTTTACTTTCTTTGAGATGTAAGCACCCCTGAATCTACTTCGTAGATATATATATGGTGCTAAAATAAAACTGGTTGATTGATTGATGACTACTACTGCAGGGCAGCCCACTGACATGGCGGCCATCGTTAAAACGACCGACAAATCCACAATTCCCTTATAATAAACTGCGCCATAGCAAATAATAATTGATTATGCAGATATATATTTTACTGGGATAAGGATTTCAATGTTGAAATTGTGACCTATTTTCTTTCTATCCTGTCAATTTCAAAGATATCTTCTTCGATATATCAAAACTACATTTGAGAATTGCTATTGCTGTTATACCGAAATGTCACGTTAAGCTGCTGCCATCTTGTGTATGGTTAGTTGATGTTAATTCCGGCGCCATCTGACAGATATAATTCAAACTGTTTTGACTACAGATTAATTTGCTTGTATAGTTTATAATGATTATTACGAATGTTATGATTAGGAATACCAAATTTAGAATTGATGGAAATACTCTGAAATAACTAATACCATAGTAACTATACAACTCGATGTAAGTGAAGTAATCACACGTTATTGTGTGAAATAGGAAGGTGTTGACATGTTTGTGGGTTTTTTTCACGTCTCGATTTCTCTAGAATATATGATATGCTAAACATTAAATGGTGATATTAGCATTTTCGGGTAATATAATTGCTACGCCTCGAGTCGAAGATTCCAGTGATGTTGAACTTATGTGAAACTAATGGCATTTAAATAATTTACGGAATAAACATATTATCAACTGTCTTGAAGATTAGTCTATTTTTGAACCAAGAAGTTGAATATAATCGTCGCGCGCTGAACGTCATTGTTTTTGCGTGTGCGTGCTTGCGTCGTTGGTCGCAAGAAGGCAGTTTATGTGCTCAGGTATAGATATAGATGGCGCACTAGGTATTTTTCACTGTCAGAAAGGTGTCACTTCCGGATAGCGGGCCGAAATTAAACAGCAAATGAACATTATGTTGCACTTTTGCTACCAATAAATGTTTTATCTTTCTTGCTATGGTCATCTTCACTCCCCAAGTTACGTTGTTTTAAACCCGTATGTTTCTCAAAACCGGAGCGCCCTGGGATTCCTGAGAAATAGCGATTAACATGCTTGGTGTGCCTGCCCATGCACTGGTGCAGTCAGTCGATAGGTGGCGTGATTGTGTCTGTTGTGGTGAACGTCGGACTAAAATCGTTATATTTACTCATTAAATATTCAACGAGAATATGCATCACATGGCCTGTAAGGGCGTGTCTAATGTTGGTTAAGGAAAGTTATTTGGCTGGATTGTTCTCGTCGAATGTTTTGTATAGCGACGTTTCGTTGTGTGGGGGAAAGCCAAGAAGTCCTTGATATTTAATTGTACATTTACCCGTTGGGTGTCGCCGTGTTTTCTGGTGGCGCACACTCTGGATAGTGACAATGAGTGAACAGAATCGTTTATTGTTATAATTTTATATCTTAATTGATAAATAACAAATATTGTGATGGCAAATTTGTGCAGACTTT
This sequence comes from Ridgeia piscesae, assembly GCA_025642075.2. NCBI lineage: Eukaryota > Metazoa > Annelida > Polychaeta > Sabellida > Siboglinidae > Ridgeia > Ridgeia piscesae. The sequence continues at coordinate 1,673 of JAODUO010003569.1, read as the reverse complement.
TATACTCGTGTTATTAAGGAGATGTATGTGTAAGACAATATTTGCAAGCCTAGACCCAGTTTTGTTTGTTGCTATGGTGACTTGTTTGTAAAGCCTGCACAGCTGATCGCACCTTCATCCACCATTTGCTAACGCACTAACGCGCTGCGACCGTAAGACAAATTTGTGCGTTGCGTCATATCTGTAATAAGCCGGTGGTTTCGCTTCGATGTTTAATAAAGGACCATTAGCTAAGTGGGCACTGACTAGTTTTAGGATCGAATCCAGCAGGTTTTCACTTTGCACAATAAAACAAATTCAGTAACAGTTTATTTTAATCAACATTCTCCATCTAGTCCAGCCGTTAACGCAGATAGGTCATACATCTATAGCTTATATATTCTGCAAATGCAATACTTCGGTTTCTATTTATTTTCCTAGTTGCACAAAATCGTCATATATGCCTGCATCGCATCATTACAAAATCTGACATAACGTAACCAACCATTTAACTACGTTTACAAAACATCAATTAAGGAATTCGACTTAATTTTTTAATATTTTAATATATATATATATATATATATATATATAATATATATATATAAGGGCATAGAACGAATAGATGAATTCTACACTGAGCTATATGACAGTGCACGGAATACCACAATCCACACTGACCCAAAAGAGGTATCGGAGATAACATCATGGGAGGTGGAAGCAGCACTACGAGATATGAATAATGGGACAGCAACAGCCAACGACCATATAAACATCGCGACATTGAAAGCAGGAGAAGATACCACCTCGAAGACACTTGCTAAGCTGTGTACATTAAATGCTTACCAGAAAGACGAATACCCACAGCGTGGAAGAACGCTAAGATTATGCCAATCTTCAAGATGGGAAATAAGAAAGACCTCAAGAATTACAGACCGATATGTATACTATCAAACATCTATAAAGTACTCAGTAAAATACTAACGAAAAGACTAGAGAAGACCCTCGACGAAAATCAGCCATGAGAGTAAGCTGGATTCAGAAGCGGATACTCAACGACATCGTGTCTCTGCCCTCTGCCCTCTGCCCTCTGCCCTCTGCCCTCTGCCCTCTGCCCTCTGCCCTCTGCCCTCTGCCCTCTGCCCTCTGCCCTCTGCCCTCTGCCCTCTGCCCTCTGCCCTCTGCCCTCTGCCCTCTGCCCTCTGCCCTCTCACCTCTGCCCTCTGCCCTCTGCCCTCTGCCCTCTGCCCTCTGCCCTCTGCCCCTCTCCCCTCGCCTCTCTCCCCTCTCCCCTCTCCCCTCTCCCCTCTCCCCTCTCGCTTATCTCTCATACACTCTCACACAATCACAATCACAAACACACACACACACACACACACAAACATACACATACACACTCACACACACAAACACACACACACTCACACACACAAACAAACACACACACATACATTCATAAAACACACACACACACACACACACACAAAACACACTCACACACACAAAAACACACACACACACATTCACACAACAAACACACACACACACACACTCACACACACAAACACACACACACAAAAACACACACACACAACACACACACACACACACACACACACACACACACACACACACACACACACACACACACACACACACACACACACACACAACACACACACACACACACACAC
>JAODUO010003568.1:0-10373 GCA_025642075.2 Ridgeia piscesae | reverse complement strand
AAAAAGCAGCCCTGTGGTTGTAGCCGCCCTTTGATGCTAACAATATTTCGATTCTATATGTCACGCGTCATTGTTTCTAAAGTTTATTCATGTTTTACCTGTACACGAGTGGCTACTATTGTGTAACTGGTATAACAAGCCGATTGCTATTGTCCAACGGAATGGTTCCTACATTAAATGTTTTGTGTAATTCGAGGTGCAAGACAAGGAATCGTTCTCTAGCCCTATCTGTTTAACATTTTTATTAATCAACTTTTACTAGACTTGAATAAGGGTGAAACAGGCGTCACAATAGGCCATGCACTGTACAATTATATGGCGAATGCCGAAGATTGTACCTTTTTCTCAACAAATGTTCAAGATCTACAGAACCTAATTGATATATATGTTGCATACAGTAAAATGTGGAGATTCATATTTGGGGTTGACAAATTGAAATGCAGGATTATTGGGAAATGTCCTTTATACTAGGAACCAAAGTGGAGGCTTGGCGCCAAACGTCTGCACAATGAAGAATCGCTTAACATACTTGGTAGTGTTTAATTGTGTTGGCAATAATGCCAACTATGTCACCAACATCAAAAAGTGGACAATCATTTTAGGTGTATGATAGTGTCGGTATGTTATAACCAGGAGCCACCCTGATGTTCAGGCGTAACTTTATAATGAATATGTCAACCCAAGTTACCGTACGGTTTAGCATGCACGAGTAGTTCCGCCATCCAAATGTGGCGACTTGAATCTGTACAGGGTTGATTAATTTAAAAAGTTTGATTAAGTAAACGATAGCACAATAAAGCTTAAAGTAAAGCACTAAACATTAAACAAATCGAATATATTGTAAATATATATGTGTTGTCCTTGTACAATAGTACCAGTAGAAAGTCCAGAGCGTCGTCGACTTATACAGCATTTATTGTCGCGTTTTTAAGGTGTAACGGTAGCTCGGTCCTTCTGATAGGTGGTATCAATAAATAAAGGATCTCAATTAATATATATATATATATATATATATATATATATATATATATATATATATATATATATATATATATCTAACTCAACTCGCTTAATATGAAATCGCAACAAATTCAGTGACCATGTAGCTGGCAGTTCAAGAAAACAATCAAACGTAGACAAAAATAAGAGAAAAACAACACATTGTTGGAGACACGAACCCGCCCTACATAACATCAGCCTATATACGGCCATCACATATATCACGCTGCTCTCACAAACCTATTGTCAAAAATCATGACAAATATCAACATGTAGTCACTTACTCTGATGAAACAATAATTAAACATCCCTGCCTTGAAATAGATGATGTGGCGTTGGCGTTCAACTAGTAACTTTACAATATGTAACTTTGCTTATTACAATTCATAAATTCACGATAGAAAGTGTCATTTTCACAGTGCAAAAACCACTCAATCAATTGCTTTGGTCACAATGTCGATTATAGCCGGGGCAAACGCTTGGAGGAAAGTCAAAGGGGTGATGTGAGAAACAACAGGAGATTGTCGAGGTTTGCAAAAAACACCCTGGTAAGAATAATCCTGGGAGTTAAGAGAGCTGAAAAGAGGAAAAATAGATGAACTGAGTGTGGAGGTTGGAGTGAAGGAAAGTTCGAAGAAGAAATTGATGAGGAGAACATCGGCTGATTATGTGGAAAGTGGGAGATAAAAAACTAGCAAAAAAGCAGATACCCAGAAAGTGGAAGGGAAATGGAGGTAGGAAGACCGAAATTGCGACGGGGATTGAATTAAAATGACATAGAAAGAGTGGGAGTAGAATGAGAAAATTATAGCTAGATAGAATGAATTGTAGACTGCTGACAAAGAACATAGTGAGAGAAAACGAGAGGACAAAAAGACAATGTAAAAGGAAATTATGGCCAACTGATCCCTGACCACAGTGACGTCAAGAAAATAACAAAAATGAACCTGACCCACTTTAATAACGCAACTATTATTTGAATTTGATCATTACCCACGATGACATTACATAATGACTTTCATAGCTCTCAACTTTTATGCTATAGTCAGACAGAAATGGAGAATTCCTAACTTAATCCTATTTGAATAATGAAAATTCCTTTGCGATAGATAGACGGGAAGGAAAAAGGCATCCCTATACTCCGTAATTTGTGACTATAAATCAGGCAGCCAGTTATTGACCTCTGTCCCTACCATCCTTTTGTTCCGGGATTGTTTTTGTTCCCCTCTCAGTACGTCACTGATATAAAGAAACCCCTGCTCAGTTAATTATCCAATGTAATACGCCCCCAGCTCGCCCTAGGCAGCACCATAAAAGATCCGGTGAAGATGTAGTGTCTAGCGTAAATGCCATCTCGGCATGCTCCATTGTATAGAAGCACCCGCCCTTCAAAAAGGCGGAATTGTGTTGCAACGCATAAAATTTGAATTGCCTTACAGCGCAATGGTGAACGTTACATAATTAATAGACCGTGTGGCGCCGTTATGCAACTCGAGCGTAGTGACGTCATCCGCCAGCGTCCCGTTACCTCGTCACACTGTATTTATTAGTCTAGCCAGTATTTGTTGTTGTGGAGTCTACAATAATTCACAGACGAAATGATAAAATAAGCATAGCGCCCGCAAAGAGCGGGATTGTATCACAAACGATAACGTAGGTTCCTCATTAATTGCGTTGTAGGATATCTCATATCGCAGTAGTGATAAAAAATCACATGTTTAGCCTTTATGAGCATTGCTGGAAAAGACAAAGCTTAATTGACGACTCGCGCATAATTTTGACTGTGACATAAGCAAACCATGACGTACAATACACATCCGTTGTTTACGCCTTGCGCTGACCTTAGTCACGCTTCAGTTTGCCTTTGCAAACAAACAATGCTGACTACTGCCGCTGAGTGAGGTACATTACTTGTGGCCAGGCGGTCTTAGGACAAACATTCATGCATACTTGTTTTACTTTAACAACTTTCTCTCATCTTTTTGTCATAACGAAAATCTTCGAAAACCTGAATCTGAATAAAATGTATGTCGAAGCACAGTGTTGGTAGCGATGTTTGTCAACGTCTAACGGCATGTTCGCGTAAAGCAACTGGTCACGTAATGTAAAAATTCTATCAGCACCATTTTGTAACTGACGTAACTGAGCAAAACATTCAACAAAATATCAACCGTACACAATGAGTTTAATTCGATATACAAATGGAAGCCAATGTAACTGCTTAAGTAGTGGTAGTGATGGTGAGAAACGGAGGAGGCTTAAGTACCACGCGTGATGAACAATTATGTATACGACAGAGTTTAGATAGACCCTGTTTCGCAATATTGTTTAGAGGTGAACTAGAATATTCGAGTCAATTGTCTGTCAGAGCTACTGATATTGTTTTAGCAGTTGATAACGACAAATGATGAAGTATTCGACGGAAATTTACGAAAATGATAGAAACATGATTTGCCTATTTGTGAAAGTACTGATAATAGCAGAACATACACCAATGCAATTACTAATACTACTAAAATAGTACTGTTACTATTATGTCTACTAATCAGTGTAATGCACACTCTAAAACAGTGATTACGCTGAAGTTTAAAATAACAGTTGTAATGAATCCAGAACACCTCATACATGGAAGAACACACATCGGGTTACGCTGAATCTTAGATGGTCCAGCATCGTTCCATTTTACTGTGCAGTAACAATAAATTATGGCACACGTGTCAATTTTATTTATAACGGTATTCAAGGAGTACGGCATTTAAATAAATATTATGTCATAGCAATAACGTTCCTTCATTATGTTGTAATGTTAGTTGTGTTTTTCAAAAGTGACTACAACAACTCAGTCTCATCAATGCTTATTTTCATATCAATTTAATATCGAAAACATTTCCATTTGCTATCCTCTTAATCTTCCATTCTTTGTTGGGTTTTCATCACGTTCACGAATGACACGCCCGTGCCGCAGATATTCATATAAAGCCAATTTTCATATTCTTTTGTCCCAAGATGGAAGCGTCTTATCACAGATGAGGGAGATATCTTGTCTCCGTTGTAGGAGATTACGTCATAAACACGGCTTGCTGAAACAGCACAAACAAAATGCGACGTCAAATCACAGCAAAACGCATCAATAGTATTTCTACACTTATATGTATTTTACTTTTATTTCGAACTTTGTGTTATGCATATAATCGCGAACGGTATCGTCATTAGCATTATCCTAAATAATACAACACAGTTCAAATGGATTATTACGTTTTTGCTGTTTATGTAAACTTATCTAAATCGAAAGACAACATTCCTGCTTTGCCTGTTCAGACATGTTCAACCTCTTCCTGTTGTCCTCACAAAACAAACACACACATCACACACACATCACACACAACACATCACACACACACATCACACAAATCAAACACATCACAACACACACACACACACACACAACACAACACATACACACACACACACACACACACACACACATGTTGCAATGAGAAAATAGTAAACTAAATTAAACATCTTACAACACTCACCTACTAAGGGTCTGACAGGCCAGCCCGTAGATGTCGCACTCGGAGCATTTGACACATTTTCCATTCAACGTGCTCGTGGGCACCGAGTCTCCAAAGTCGACTATCTTCGTGAAGGCGCCGTCTTTGTACACGCAGTAGGACTCGTAAAATCCGTACTCTGTAATACAAATGACTGTCTATAGAACTCTCGATTTTATTGAAACTTTTTCTGACATATCTAAAGGTGAATTTTCTTAAGATGCTTTCACATGTGTATCATCACCTACGCTTAGTCAGTGTACCTGGTCAAATTGTCGTCATTGTGGACAGATGTTGACAGAAAACACCTGTTTTATTGCTCACCGTAAATGTAACTAATTGACACGCACGGCTGCATGAACAAACAAATATAGCCGCACACACCCACAGCGCACGCGCAGCGCACGCGCAAAAGTGCTCAATTAGTTACATTTACGGTGAGCAATAAAACAGGTGTTTTCTGTCAACATCTGTCCACAATGACGACAATTTGACCAGGTAGTCACATACACTGACTAAGCGTAGGTGATGATACACATGTGAAAGCATCTTAAGAAAATTCACCTTTAGATATGTCAGAAAAAGTTTCAATAAAATCGAGAGTTCTATAGACAGTCATTTGTATTACAGAGTACGGATTTTACGAGTCCTACTGCGTGTACAAAGACGGCGCCTTCACGAAGATAGTCGACTTTGGAGACTCGGTGCCCACGAGCACGTTGAATGGAAAATGTGTCAAATGCTCCGAGTGCGACATCTACGGGCTGGCCTGTCAGACCCTTAGTAGGTGAGTGTTGTAAGATGTTTAATTTAGTTTACTATTTTCTCATTGCAACATGTGTGTGTGTGTGTGTGTGTGTGTGTGTGTGTGTGTGTGTGTGTGTGTGTGTGTGTGTGTGTGTGTGTGTGTGTGTGTGTGTGTGTGTGTGTGTGTGTGTGTGGTGGTGTGTGTGTGTGTGTGTGTGTGTGTTTGTTTGTTTTCGCACTGAGGCACAACAGGAAGAGGTTGAACATGTCTGAACAGGCAAAGCAGGAATGTTGTCTTTCGATTTAGATAAGTTTACATAAACAGCAAAAACGTAATAATCCATTTGAACTGTGTTGTATTATTTAGGATAATGCTAATGACGATACCGTTCGCGATTATATGCATAACACAAAGTTCGAAATAAAAGTAAAATACATATAAGTGTAGAAATACTATTGATGCGTTTTGCTGTGATTTGACGTCGCATTTTGTTTGTGCTGTTTCAGCAAGCCGTGTTTATGACGTAATCTCCTACAACGGAGACAAGATATCTCCCTCATCTGTGATAAGACGCTTCCATCTTGGGACAAAAGAATATGAAAATTGGCTTTATATGAATATCTGCGGCACGGGCGTGTCATTCGTGAACGTGATGAAAACCCAACAAAGAATGGAAGATTAAGAGGATAGCAAATGGAAATGTTTTCGATATTAAATTGATATGAAAATAAGCATTGATGAGACTGAGTTGTTGTAGTCACTTTTGAAAAACACAACTAACATTACAACATAATGAAGGAACGTTATTGCTATGACATAATATTTATTTAAATGCCGTACTCCTTGAATACCGTTATAAATAAAATTGACACGTGTGCCATAATTTATTGTTACTGCACAGTAAAATGGAACGATGCTGGACCATCTAAGATTTAGCGTAACCCGATGTGTGTTCTTCCATGTATGAGGTGTTCTGGATTCATTACAACTGTTATTTTAAACTTCAGCGTAATCACTGTTTTAGAGTGTGCATTACACTGATTAGTAGACATAATAGTAACAGTACTATTTTAGTAGTATTAGTAATTGCATTGGTGTATGTTCTGCTATTATCAGTACTTTCACAAATAGGCAAATCATGTTTCTATCATTTTCGTAAATTTCCGTCGAATACTTCATCATTTGTCGTTATCAACTGCTAAAACAATATCAGTAGCTCTGACAGACAATTGACTCGAATATTCTAGTTCACCTCTAAACAATATTGCGAAACAGGGTCTATCTAAACTCTGTCGTATACATAATTGTTCATCACACGTGGTACTTAAGCCTCCTCCGTTTCTCACCATCACTACCACTACTTAAGCAGTTGCATTGGCTTCCATTTGTATATCGAATTAAACTCATTGTGTACGGTTGATATTTTGTTGAATGTTTTGCTCAGTTACGTCAGTTACAAAATGGTGCTGATAGAATTTTTACATTACGTGACCAGTTGCTTTACGCGAACATGCCGTTAGACGTTGACAAACATCGCTACCAACACATGTGCTTCGACATACATTTTATTCAGATTCAGGTTTTCGAAGATTTTCGTTATGACAAAAAGATGAGAGAAAGTTGTTAAAGTAAAACAAGTATGCATGAATGTTTGTCCTAAGACCGCCTGGCCACAAGTAATGTACCTCACTCAGCGGCAGTAGTCAGCATTGTTTGTTTGCAAAGGCAAACTGAAGCGTGACTAAGGTCAGCGCAAGGCGTAAACAACGGATGTGTATTGTACGTCATGGTTTGCTTATGTCACAGTCAAAATTATGCGCGAGTCGTCAATTAAGCTTTGTCTTTTCCAGCAATGCTCATAAAGGCTAAACATGTGATTTTTTATCACTACTGCGATATGAGATATCCTACAACGCAATTAATGAGGAACCTACGTTATCGTTTGTGATACAATCCCGCTCTTTGCGGGCGCTATGCTTATTTTATCATTTCGTCTGTGAATTATTGTAGACTCCACAACAACAAATACTGGCTATAGACTAATAAATACAGTGTGACGAGGTAACGGGACGCTGGCGGATGACGTCACTACGCTCGAGTTGCATAACGGCGCCACACGGTCTATTAATTATGTAACGTTCACCATTGCGCTGTAAGGCAATTCAAATTTTATGCGTTGCAACACAATTCCGCCTTTTTGAAGGGCGGGTGCTTCTATACAATGGAGCATGCCGAGATGGCATTTATGCTAGACACTACATCTTCACCGGATCTTTTATGGTTGCTGCCTAGGGCGAGCTGGGGGCGTATTACATTGGATAATTAACTGAGCAGGGGTTTCTTTATATCAGTGACGTACTGAGAGGGGAACAAAAAACAATCCCGGAACAAATTAGGATGGTAGGGACAGAGGTCCAATAACTGGCTGCCTGATTTATAGTCACAAATTACAGAGAGTATAGGGATGCCTTTTTTCCTTCCCAGTCCTATCCTATCGCAAAGGAATTTTTCATTATTCAAATAGGATTAAGTTAGGAATTCTCCATTTCTGTCGCTGACTATAGCATAAAAGTTGAGAGAGCTATGAAAATGTCATTATGCTCAATGTGCACCGTGGGTAATGACTAATCAGAATTCAAAATAATAGTTGCCCGGTTATTAAAGTAGGGTCAGGTTGCATTTTGTTGTTATTATTTTCTTGACGTCACTGTGGTCAGGGATCAGTTGGCCATAATTTCCTTTTACATTGTCTTTTTGTCCTCTCGTTTTCTCTCACTATGTTCTTTGTCAGCAGTCTACAATTCATTCTATCTAGCTATAATTTTCTCATTCTACTCCCACTCTTTCTATGTCATTTTAATTCAATCCCCGTCGCAATTTCGGTCTTCCTACCTCCATTTCCCTTCCACTTTCTGGGTATCTGCTTTTTTGCTAGTTTTTTATCTCCCACTTTCCACATAATCAGCCGATGTTCTCCTCATCAATTTCTTCTTCGAACTTTCCTTCACTCCAACCTCCACACTCAGTTCATCTATTTTTCCTCTTTTCAGCTCTCTTAACTCCCAGGATTATTCTTACCAGGGTGTTTTTTGCAAACCTCGACAATCTCCTGTTGTTTCTCACATCACCCCTTTGACTTTCCTCCAAGCGTTTGCCCCGGCTATAATCGACATTGTGACCAAAGCAATTGATTGAGTGGTTTTTGCACTGTGAAAATGACACTTTCTATCGTGAATTTATGAATTGTAATAAGCAAAGTTACATATTGTAAAGTTACTAGTTGAACGCCAACGCCACATCATCTATTTCAAGGCAGGGATGTTTAATTATTGTTTCATCAGAGTAAGTGACTACATGTTGATATTTGTCATGATTTTTGACAATAGGTTTGTGAGAGCAGCGTGATATATGTGATGGCCGGCTATATAGGCTGATGTTATGTAGGGGCTTTGGGTTCGTGTCTCCAACAATGTGTTGTTTTTCTCTTACTTTCTAAGTCTGACGCCTTCTGTGATTGGTTTTCTTGAACTGCCAGCTACATTGGTCACTGAACTTGGTTTCAGCGATATTCATATTAAGCAGTTGATTTGAAAAATATATATATATATATATATATATATATATATATATATATATATATATATATATATATATATTGAGAATTGTGTTTTGTTTTCGCCATGGATACCACCCTATCCAGAAGGGACCGAGCTACCGTTACACCTTCATATAAAACGCGACAATAAATGCTGTATAAGTCGACGACGCTCTGGACTTTCTACTGGTACTATTGTACAAGGACAACACATATATATTTACAATATATTCGATTTGTTTAATGTTTAGTGCTTTACTTTAAGCTTTATTGTGCTATCGTTTACTTAATCAAACTTTTTAAATTAATCAACCCTGTACAGATTCAAGTCGCCACATTTGGATGGCGGAACTACTCGTGCATGCTAAACCGTACGGTAACTTGGGTTGACATATTCATTATAAAGTTACGCCTGAACATCAGGGTGGCTCCTGGTTATAACATACCGACACTATCATACACCTAAAATGATTGTCCACTTTTTGATGTTGGTGACATAGTTGGCATTATTGCCAACACAATTAAACACTACCAAGTATGTTAAGCGATTCTTCATTGTGCAGACGTTTGGCGCCAAGCCTCCACTTTGGTTCCTAGTATAAAGGACATTTCCCAATAATCCTGCATTTCAATTTGTCAACCCCAAATATGAATCTCCACATTTTACTGTATGCAACATATATATCAATTAGGTTCTGTAGATCTTGAACATTTGTTGAGAAAAAGGTACAATCTTCGGCATTCGCCATATAATTGTACAGTGCATGGCCTATTGTGACGCCTGTTTCACCCTTATTCAAGTCTAGTAAAAGTTGATTAATAAAAAGGTTAAACAGATAGGGCTAGAGAACGATTCCTTGTCTTGCACCTCGAATTACACAAAACATTTAATGTAGGAACCATTCCGTTGGACAATAGCAATCGGCTTGTTATACCAGTTACACAATAGTAGCCACTCGTGTACAGGTAAAACATGAATAAACTTTAGAAACAATGACGCGTGACATATAGAATCGAAATATTGTTCAGCATCAAAGGGCGGCTACAACCACAGGGCTGCTTTTCATATTAAATAAAATGTAATATAATTTAGTAAATTGCATGCATGTTCGAGTTGATTGTAGATTGTTCTAGTATGGGAACAATTAACCCAGTGGTGAATAACGTACAGCAGGTACGCATGCCCTGGATAATGTAACAGTATATAGCGAGATGCAAGCAGTGGGCACAGTAACGAGGATTTGCAATAAATAATATGTTCCTCAGTTATACCTTTGAGTCCCGGTGATTTCTCCTTACAAAGATTGGATATAAGCCTCATCCCGATCTACCGCCTGTGTGCCTATAAAATAACTATTGTTATAATACTTTTGTTCTACCATATGTTTGTCATAGCTTTGTTGAACAGCTTGCATAACATCACCTTAAATTCACCACAATATGTGGCACATAGAGATGATTTAACTTTTGTCGTTTT
>JAODUO010003567.1:0-13084 GCA_025642075.2 Ridgeia piscesae | reverse complement strand
GTTATTGTGTTTAACAGGGTTCACACAAACCAGTCCATAATAAGCATTGTCAATAATAAAAAAAGAGTTGTTAGTTCTTATGGTTGTTGGGTTTATTTTGTTTTTGTCTATCGTCAGTTTAAAGACCGCATTTCACAGCGGACAGGGATTTGGTCGCAACACACACAACACACACACACACACACAACACACACACACTACCCAACACATTCACACAACACACACACCACACACACACACACACACACACACACACACACAAAACACACACACACACACACACACACACACACACACACACACACACACACACACACACACACACACACACACACACACACACACACAATTTCTGGCAGTCAGCTTTTATTATTTTATATTTGACTCCACTCTCGGAGCCTACGTTGCCCATAAGTCCTTCTGGGTCCGCTGCTGAAATGGGGTCTTTAAACTGCGATATTCAAACATCCCTATACGTAATATGAAGAACTAACAACTCTTTTTTTATTATTGACAATGCTTATTATGGACTGGTTTGTGTGAACCCTGTTAAACACAATAACATCGGAGGGCAGAGAGAGAGAGAGATGATGAATAATTGTACCGAAAGACCTTTGGTTGTATTTTTACAATAGCACGTCGTACGTCAGGCGATATAACGCATAACGTAATATCCTCGTTTCTAAAACCGCGGGAGTTATGCAACGCGATGATTAGCTTAAGCTCCGTCTAACCGGTTGTTGACGTCATGAAACGTCACGGTAGCAACGAGTTGGCGGTTAAGAATTTCACAACAATCGCAACAGCCAAAGGCAAAAGACGCATCGAGAATGACACCGAAGAAGCGATACCAACAACTGTTCACGATGTCAGAACACCTCGTACGCTGGCGACAGGACGGCACAGGCTACGACATCGCTACCGCCAAACCGGGCGATTCGCTACGACCCCTTTGATGTCAGCCAATGCCTGTCTACCGAGGAGGGAGGGACACGTGAAGGCACCGCAGGAGTGTGGAGTGCAGCCGTTGACGCAGTACTCCACGGTCGGCGCATCCACATTCCGAGGTAAGATTTTCTCGTACTTTGTTGAAGTATTGACATTTATTCCCTCTTTTCGGTTTCGGTGTTATCTTTGTGTACTGTCTCAACGTTATACAAAATAATTATCGTTTATCTTTGAATGCCAGGTGCCTCACGTGTCCGTCCCGTTCGCCGACGAAATTGCTGCGATAACGCCAACGAACCTGCTCCGACGAGTTGTCTTTATAAAAAAGTAAGGTTTTATAATAATTGTCCAACCATAATTTATTGCTATGACTAGGAGAACGTCCTGGGTTCCGCGGCGGGGTTATCCGGTGAGACTCGGGGGGAGGCGTAATTTTCCAGAGGCGACAACAGCAGACGTGACGAAAATATCTTGTTAAACGTTAAGGAAACGTCCCGGGGTCGGGGTGGGGTGGGTACCGGAGAGATTGTCACGTGGGGGGGTCGCACACATCCAGATAGTGACGACTGCAGTGGAAAATTTGGGGGGCCCCTTTTTTTGGTTGTTTTAATTTTTTTCGGGGGGGTTAAAAAGGAAAACCTTAAAATTTAACTAATTTAAAATTTTTAAAATACACGCCTGGTGAAAGGGGTTTTGATGGGCCCCCGTTCAGTGTCCCCAAAGACGTCAAGGGGTTTCGGAGCAACCGGCCGGGTTCAACGACAACGATCAAAAAACCATGCGGACAAAATTCCGGCGCTACAAAAAACGGGCGAATCGTACTTGTGGGAAAAACCGAACTTTTTCCTTAAAAGGGCGGTTCCATGGACCAAAAGGGCCGTTGCGCGAAAAGGGTCACTGGTTTGTCTTTTCTCCCAAAAAACAAACCCAAACCGTGTTGGGCGCCTAGTTACGACTACAGGCCCCCGTCAGCGATCCACCAAAAAAGGTTTATTCGACCGGAAACTCACTAAATGAATATTCCAGTGCTTAGCCCCGGGACCATTTCACGTCAAAGGCCGATAATTTTCCTTCACGGGTTTAGTAATGAATATCCCTTAAAGGGTTTTTGCTAAAAAAAAGGACACCCCCCGTCTGTGAAGAAACGCTGCGCAGCTTTTCGACCACTTCCACCCCGGGCCCTTTGACAGAAAATTTTGGAAAAAAATTTGTATACCCCCCCTTTTTTGACTGTACATTTGGAAAAAAAGCCTAAACACTGTTTTACAAAACTTAAAGGTTTTTTATGCAAAACAATGGTTCCATGGTAACAGACGAACGCTCGTTGACGCGAACAAGGGAGGATCCAACGGAGGACTGCTGAGGGTTTTACTCAGAAAAATAGTTATGCTCCATTAAACCGTGAATAAAATGTGTTGATGCGTTCTAGCAGATAGGGACGGATTTTCAGGCATCCCGGGGATAAGTACTGATCCAGCCGGATAGGAAATGGACATAGGGACGAGGTCCATATGATACATCACTACAGTTACAACAGACGAGTGCCGGAGGCTTAGGCTGCCGGCACCATTTCACATCAGACATGGCCTGAAAATATATTAGTATGTACCGCCGCACAGAAGTATGTAATGACACTATCATTCAAGAGTTGCGAGAAAAAGGACACGACCCAGACTGTGATAGAATACTTGCTGCCGAAGCCTGTTCGACCACGACCAACGCTTCGGGAAACACCCATCGGTACAGAAACACATTGGGATGTTACAGAACAAAACTTAGATACGTACACCCTGGACTTATTGCACACGCTACATAGAGAGAAACAAAGCAGGGTAAATACAACGAGTGTCCGGTACGATAAATCTTGCGAAAGGTATTTTTATGCAGACGAAACATAGTGGATCACACGGACCACAGACGGACGGACGGACGGACGGACGGACGGACGGACGGACGGAGGGAAACGGACGAGGACGGACGGACGACGACGACGACGACGGAACGGACGCGACGGACGAGACGGAGGCGGACGGAGCGACGGACAGGAGGGACGACGGACGGACGGACGGACGGACGGACGGACGGACGGACGGACGGACGGACGGACGGACGACGGACGGACGGACGGACGGACGGACGGACGGACGGACGGACGGACGGACGGACGGACGGACGGACGGACGGACGGACGGACGGACGGACGGACGGACGGACGGACGGACGGACGGACGGACGGACGGACGGACGGACGGACGGACGACGGACGGACGGACGGACGGACGGACGGACGGACGGACGGACGGACGGACGGACGGACGGACGGACGGACGGACGGACGGACGGACGGACGGACGGACGGACGGACGGACGGACGGACGGACGGGACGGACGGACGGACGGACGGACGGACGGACGGACGGACGGATTTGAGACGGACGGACGGACGGGAGGCGGCAAACCCGGACACGCCGGCCAAGAGACGGAGATGGACAACTGAGTGGCAGACGGACGACGAGAGACGGAGGGACGGAGGGACGGACGGTTCACCACCACGTATTGCATGTATGTGGTGGTGAACCGTCTCATGTGCTGGTTTGGCCCGATTATGGTGGCAACTGCCAAAAATTAAATGATATAGCCGCTTGTAAAGTATCGTACGTATAGTTTATTTTTATAACTTGTTCGGTAATAAATAGTTTCAATGATACCTGTTAGAGCGATCTCTCATCTTTGATAATTTGAATTTCCGTTGGGAGTATCCGAACGCACTAACTATATTTTCGTAACTGATCTATTTAAAAGTTATTTTGGGTGTAATAGAGCAGTTGTAATAACATGTGTCCACATACGGGCGGCGCTGTCTTGTGAAGAGAGCTGAGCCGTATCTTCAACATAACACGACAACGAAATGGGACGTGTTGACATTTTTCGAGGCGACGTTTCCAATTTCTCTGTCGTCGGATATTGACATCGGAAGACAAGACGGGGGCGCTGCATTGGAGGGGGTGGTAGTGTTTTGATACCTGTTCGCGGCGACGTTTACAATTGAAGAATATTCATGGCGGAACATTTAGATGTGTTGGGGGCATTTCACCTTCGAAGTGTATGGGCTACGTTATTCTAATGAAAACAAACCCTAGATATGTCTATAGTGTAGGCCTATGAACCCAAATATATCTGTCCGTAGCCTAGATTACCCAGGCTCCGTGAGGTGGCAGCCCTTTTCAGCCCCTCGGCTCTGCCTGGGAAAGTAATGGCCTGCAGTTGCAACCGCCAGGGCGGCCTTAACCCAGATTATGGTAGAGATGCTGATTGTTTCTCAGGCCGAATTTGAAATAACAAATTAAATAAATATGCCTTTTTATAAGGTAATGTTGTTTTATAAAAAACAATATTCAAAATTAAACTTACATTAACACAAAATAATTTAAAATAAAAATGTGTTGTTTATCAAATCGGAATTACGGCAGTATCCGTGAGGTGGCAGCATTGGTTAGCCCACACGGATAGCATTCAAACGCCGGTAAAATCACCAGACTGTCTTCTCGTCGTAGTTCCGTAACCGACCGATAGTCGGTTAAGCGAGACTAATCCGTCCAAAGATGCTTAACCATAGTTCAAGTAGTCTTGCTCGTTATTCTGTCCAGCGTATATCTTTGTTGCACTAGTCACAAGTAACTGCAGTCGTTGTTCTTTGAACTCGATTGATCCGATGGTTCTCTCTCCCGTCCCCGAAATATTGTATTATTGTATTTCAAATTTATCAAAAGAATAGACTCGGTCAACCAGGACTGCAGATGTTCGCAGTGCCCAGCAAAGCTGATGTTAAAAAAAGCCAGTGGTACCACAAGAGGGCACAGTGAAAAACTCCAAACCCAGAAAGCAACTGGCTACAGACACCACTTCTTCTCGACCAGAGTGGTTAAAATGTGGAACTCCCTGTCAGACGACACAATTCAGGCCAGGACAGTAAACGAACTGAAGTCACGCCTCCGAAGAGATTGGAGAGGCCACCCAGATAAAAAAACCCGGATAAAAACATATTTAAAAATACATCAATAGAGAACTACAACAACAGAAAATTAATCTTGAGACGGTCTCAATGCTCAGTTTTGGGCAACTACTGACCGGTCTTGAAGTAAGATCTTGAGGTAAGATTACTAGCAAAGCTGGTGTTTTCTCGGACTTCGCGGTGCTAACTACAACGATTGGATCACGGTTAACTATCATACTGCTTAATACGTACGCAATTATAATTTTGTTCACGATGCATTTTGGGAGTCATCATTTTGCTCGGGTCTATCTTTAGGTCTGTACAGGCTTCGTTCGACTGAACAACGCTTGGAAAGAAACAATAGGTATACCACTTGTTTCAATTTTTCAGTTTTATTACTTAACAAAATGATACATCGAATGACGTAAAACACACCGTCAACAATCAACCAGTCATTTAGATTAGATATGAAACATATCTGTATAAAATAACTGACAGTTGAAGACGGCGGGTAAGCCATGGAAGGAATCTGCAAGCCGGCGAACCTCCAACCCCTTTCGGGGAGGAGGAAGTCTGATTTCCCAGTGCTTCAACAGCAAAAGGAGTTTACTCTCATCCCGACCATGGTTACCGAAAAGAAATTACACCGACCTACACCGTATAACACCCTAACATTTAACGTCCGACAATTGTGAATAAAGTCACTGTAACGTAAGTTCGGCAGCCGCTTCATTAACTTGAAATAAAATCCGACGTCTCTTCCCTTGCGACCGACGTTCAACATGAAAGCCTCTTCGAGTTCCAATTCGATAGCCGTATCG
Source organism: Ridgeia piscesae (assembly GCA_025642075.2). NCBI lineage: Eukaryota > Metazoa > Annelida > Polychaeta > Sabellida > Siboglinidae > Ridgeia > Ridgeia piscesae. The sequence continues at coordinate 7,321 of JAODUO010003567.1, read as the reverse complement.
CGCGCGTCGTATAGTTTGCAAGGCCAATAGTCCACATCGCGATGACATCGTGGCCGTTTACTACAACAACATTGAAGCGATTTAATAGTAAGGGTATCAATAATGAGCAACTGTAGACGGCGAGGAAGAAAACGACAAAAGAACTGAGAAAACTGACCTCCCGCGGATCCACTTCGCCTTCGTATACATCTTACGCCCTTCTCGTTGTCTCGTTGTTGGACGGAAACCGCAATCACGTGGCGACTAATTGTGAGAATCTGCAGTTGTGCAATGCGCAACTTCCTGACAAAGCAGTGACCTTTTGCGCCTGCGCCAATTCTTATATTTCCTGTGCGTGGACGATCGCGGGTGCGTTCGCGTATTTCTGTGTGTATTCGAGTTATTTTAAAACATTAACCTTTCACCCTTGAAGGTGGACTTTTGGGACACTATCCGTCAGAGAAAATACAGAAAACAAATTGTGACTGTACTTAGTTTTTTATGAGAGAGAGAGAGGGGGAGAAGGAGGGAGGGAGGGGGAGGTAGGGAGGGAGGGAAGGAGGTAGGGAGGGAGGAAGGGAGGGAGCGCGAGAGGGACGAGAGGAGAGGAGAGAGAGAGAGAGAGAGAGAGAGAGAGAGAGAGAGAGAATGCGCTTGGATGTGCGCGCCCGCAAGTGTTTGCACGTGTACAATCGAATAAAAACGGGTTAACGGGAGAAGACACTTTTGCTTTCGCTACAGGCGTCTATTACAACGTTGTCTTCATGTCCTAAAATGGTTCAGAACGTGTCCCGAAATGTCCACTATATATAAAACATGCACTGACAAAGGTGACGTAGAAAATTTGTGAAATGAGAACACCATATTTTCCAAGAAACCACTTTCCTTTCTGTCACCGCTTAATTTCTGTTAAAGCCAGAGAGTTACTGGTCGTGAAAATATAATCGATAAAAATTATATCTGTGTCACTAGGCCGAAGAACCGCGGTGTCCTCGGATTTACACTAGTTTGACAGCTGAAATACCGAACTGGCTGAACAAAAACGTAACTTCTAGAGACATAACACAACACAAGACATCACCAGTCCTAACAGACGTTCAAACAACCTGCATACTGCTGATGCGTTTGCGAACTATTTAGTCGGGTAATGGACTAATGACACCTTAATATCGCTATTACCTTTCTCGCTCGTGGGCACAGAGCACAGTTGATTTTCCCATTGGAGGCCATATTAAGGTTTTGTCGATTATAAGGGAAACCGAACCAGAGAAATGTTATATTATGCTTATCGCATTTCGTCAAAATCACATACCTCTAGCTTTTTTGAAATGCAAGCATGTGCGTTGCCCGTCAATATTGACCAAATTTACCACGTATTTCTGCATCTGCAGGGTCGTATATAAAAAGGTTAAAACTCGCTGTGCTAATTAAACACTGCCTAACATGCGTCATTACACTGCAGATACATCGTAGCAGTTAAACAACTGGTGTGTCTGCTTTCTTATATCCATTTCACATCAAAATGGCTATTCAAAATTTTAAGTAACACAATTCTTTCGGTAACACTTTCACATGGGTCAGTCCAGGAAGTCTAAATGTCTTCTGACCTCTCGTCGTAGTCGGTCAATGGGGTGCAATCATATCACGGTGTCCGACACATTTCTCGCATCTAGGAGAAACTTGGCAGCAAATCATAAAATAGCTAGTAAGGTTGTCGGACGGACGACACCCGCAATTTGCTACTGGCATCACTTGGCTCTGTGTTAGTTACAAACATATTTTAGTGACAGCTACTTTTGTATTCCAATGTGGGATTATACAAACTCATTATGGGCAAGGGGAAGTTATAAGACGATCGAGGGAGCACACGTGACCCTGTCGTGGCGTGTGTACACTGCGCTGCCGAAGTGATGCTCTGTCGGGGTGAAGTAATTCCGCTGTGACACGTCGCAAACAGTCAGCGGGCCTAGTCGCTAGCCAGCTATGACGGATATAGCCACACTCTCGATCTGTTTCTCGTCCGACACTTGTACAATATGGCTGCTTAGAAGTGTATGTGATTGTCCTTGAAACAACTGGCTGCGGGAAATAATGGGCGCAAAGGGTGTTCATCGGCTTCCCTACCATCGACATACTGAACTGGTCCGATGTTGCGTCTTCGTCGTCAACAATCTGCATCCAAAACCGAAAAAGAAAGTCTCAATCGCCACACGAAAGATCGTAAACCATCTTGAAGTATTGCATGTATGTGGTGGTGAACCGTCTCATGTGCTGGTTTGGCCCGATTATGGTGGCAACTGCCACACATTTAATGACAGAGCAGCTTGTAAAGTATCGTACGAATAGTTTATTTTGATAACTTGTTCGGTAATAAATAGTTTCAATGATACCTGATAGAGCGATCGTCTCATCGTTGATAATTTGAATTTCCGTTGGGAGTATCCGATCGCACTAACTATGCATACATTTTCTTAACTGATCCATTTAACAGTTATTTTGGGTGAAATAGAGCATTTGTAATAACATGTGTCCACATACGGGCGGCGCTGTCTTGTGAAGAGAACTGAGCCGTATCTTCAACATGACACGACACCGAAATGGGACGTGTTGAACTTTTTCGATGCGACGTTCCCAATTTCTCTGTCGTCGGGTATTGACATCGGAAGACAAGACGGGGGCGCTGCATTGGAGGGGGTGGTAGTGTTTTGATACCTGTTCGCGGCGACGTTTACAACTGAAGAATATTCATGGCGGAACGTGTAGATGTGATGGGGCACTTCACCTTCGAAGCGTATATATGGGCTACGTTATTCTAATGAAAACATTGCGAGGCCCCATTGCGACGATCTATCCATTAACACACCCTAGATATGTCTAAAGTGTAGGCCTATGAACCCAAATATATCTGTCCATACTCTTGATTACCCAGGCTCCGTCAGGTGGCAGCCCTTTTCAGCCCCTCAACTCTGTCTGGGAAAGTAATGGGCTGCTGTTGTAACCGCCAGGGCGGCTTTACCCCAGATTAGGGTAGAGATGCCGACTGGTTCTCAGGCCGAATTTGAAATAACAAATTAAATAAATATACCTTTTTATAAGGTAATGTTGTATTATAAAAAATATTCAAAAGTAAACTTACTTTAGCACAAAATAATTAAAAAAATGTGTAGTTGTTTATAAAATCGGAATTACGGCAGTATTGGTCAGTATCCGTGAGGTGGCAAATTGGTTAGCCCATACGGATAGCATTCAAACGCCGATAAAATCACCAGACTGTCTTTTCGGCATAGTTCCGCAACCGACCGATAGTCGGTTAAGCGAGACTAATCCGTCCAAAGATGCATAACCATATTCCAAGTAGTCGTGCTCGTTATTCTGTCCAGCGTATATCTTTGTTGCAGTAGTCATAAGTAACTGCAGTCGTTGTTCTTTGAACTCGATTAATCCGATGGTTCTCTCACCCCTCCCCGAATTATTGTATTATTAGTAGACCTGGTGTTTTCTCGGACTTCGCGGTGCTAACTACAACGTCAACAATCAACCAGTCATTTAGATTAGATATGAAACATATCTGGTTAAAATAACTGACAGTTGAAGACGGCGGGTAGCCATGGAAGGAATCCGGCGAACCTCCAACCCCTTTCGGGGAGGAGGAAGTCTGATTTCCCAGTGCTTCAACAGCGAAAGGAGTTTACTCTCCTCCCGACCATGGTTACCGAAAAGGAATTACACCGATATACACCCTATAACACCCTAACATTTAACGTCCGAAAATTGTGAATGAAGTCACTGTAACGTAAGTTCGGCAGCCGCGTCAATTGAATCCGACGTCTCTTTTCTTGCGTTCAATATGAAAGCTTCTTCGAGTTCCAATCCGATGGCCGTATCGCGCGCGTCGTATAGTTTGCAGGGCCTATAGTCCACATATCGGTGTCATCGTGGCCGTTTACTACAACATCATTGAAGCGATTTAATACTAAGGGTATCAATAACGAGCAGCTATAGACGGCGAGGATGAAAACGACAAAGGAATTGAGAAAACTGACATGCAGCGGATCCACTTCACCTTCGTATACATCTTACGCCTTTCCCGTTGTTAGGCGGAAACCGCAATCACGTGACGACTAATTGTGAGAATCCGCAGTTGCGCAATGCGCAACTTCTTTACAAAGCGCCAATTCTTATATTTCCTGTGCGTGTTCGCGTATTTCTGTGTGTATTCGTGTTATTTTAAAACATTAACCTTTTACCCTTGAAGGTGGGCTTTTGAGACACTAACCGCCAGAGAAAATACAGAAAATAAATTGAGAGTGTACGTGCTTTTATGAGAGAGAGAGAGAGAGGGAGGCAGGGAGGCAGGGAGGCAGGGAGGCAGGGAGGCAGGGAGCAGGAGGGAGGTAGGGAGGGAAGGAGGGAGAGAGGAGAGGAGAGCGAGAGCGAGAGCGAGAGCGAGAGCGAGAGCGAGAGCGAGAGAGAGAGAGAGAGAGAGAGAGAGAGGGGGGAGAGAGATTTTGACTCTCTTTACGCTATAATAGGTATAATTTATGTCGTATAAAATGATTTTGCAATAAAAAGCCACGAACGGACCATGTCGCTTTAATGCAATGATCCAGAGACGGGTGAGAGAACCATCGGATCAATCGGCTAAAAGAACAACCTCTGTAATTGTGTGTGATAACTTCAACAAAATTATATGCCGGACACACTAATGGCCACGATCATTTTGTCAGCGATATTTTAGTAGATATATATGGCTATTAAACCATTACTTAGATTTTTTCAGTTGAGAACATGTTAAAGTTGCCACTTTGAGGTTTGACTTGCTCCGTGCAACATAATCGACACACCCCATGATCGTTCGACAGACACGTGCGCGGACAGCCAGTCTTTGCCACGACCTAGAGTCAATAGACAGGGTGGATTGAAGGTAATTGTCCTCCTAGACCTTTGCAATGTAGCCCGCGATGTCTGTATTAGAATAACGTATCCTATAGGCTATACATGTTTTGAATCTGAAGTGCCGCCACCACATAGACGGTCTCGTACTAAATATTGTGGAGTTGTAGATCTCGCCGCGGACAGGTATCAAATGCACAATCCATCCTTCTCGTCTTCTTCCATCCCTTACCATCCCGCAGCGTGAAATGTCTACCACTCCACACAATTCTACCACTCGTGTTCTCTACGTTCGCAGTTATGCGTCACTGACTTCTACACAATTGAATTGTTCGTGAATCATTTGGTACGCGATACATGACAATACAAAAATAATGTATTCGTAATGGGACACTTTTGATATCATAATAACTACATATCGTTGTTGTTTTGTGTTCATCATTATTGCAGATGTATTTTGATTATACTATGTGGATGCGATGCATGGCATGGGGATTAGGAGCAACAGTATAAAAATAATTGCGAACAGGTTAAAACCGTGTAATGCGGATGGCCTCTGATGAGGGGAACCATCAATCAATGCCCTTGTTTCAAGGCAACCTGACAGCTCCTTTGATGCACGCCTTACGTTGTCAACATTCGAGACATCTAACATTGCAATAATACCGTGTATGTGGTATTTTGCCAAGATCGACGCAAATGTATGGTAGGCCCACTTAATTTTTTTATTTGTGATTAAAGATTGCAGTATTCGACTAGCGATTGGCTGAAGAGGGTAAGATTCTTTAACCAACTCTGACCATTGGCTGCGTTAGCCGGGTGGCCGCTGGTGATAGATAGTTTGTATTAAAAAACGCTATTGCAATGAAAATCTGGCCGTATAATCCTGGTTGCCGATGGTGAAGGGGGCCGTATAAGAAGGGGACTACTGTATGTGCGTCAAGTTGCAGAGTATATAAAGTAACTGCAAAGTTCAATATGTACACATCGCGCTGCGTAGTCGTATATATAATAATACACATGATTATCTCAGCGTTCGGCGTGTTTGTAAACACGTTCCGGTTGCCCGATCATATTCCCTGGGTCAGCACTTCTAGGTGTGAAACAATTCGGCCGTAAAAAGAGACAAGTTTCTGCGCCGATCGAAGCGACATCGGTCGCTGGCGCTCCCGTGCATGTTACGTCATGTTTTACCGGGCGACTGTCGTGGGGCGTGGCAGAGACTGGCTGTCCGCGCACGTGTGGCTGTCGGTCGAACGATCATGGGATGTGCCGATTATGTTGCGCTGAGCAAGTCAAACCCCCAAAGAAGTGCATTTAACATGTTCTCGACTGATAACATTTTAAGTAATGGTTTAATTTGGAAGAACTGATGTTCCTGACAACATGAATTACATTGAAATTCGTCGAGAAGGCATCAATTGATGGCTTGTCACTGCGACTAGATTACCCGGGCGTGAACCAGCACTGTGACATTTAAAGGGGAACTGAAACACAGCTGTAACATTCCATATACCTAAATGTATACTATATAAGTATACATTAATGGTGACAGAAGCATATTCACTTATCAGACAAACTGGGAAAAAAATTCAGTGCCTAAATCGTCGTCATAGAACACTGCGTATCGCCATCTTTATTCCAAGCCGAGTGGTTTGATTACCTCCTATCTAGCCCATGTAAAATTTTGGTTTCTTTCGGTTTTCTTCGTTATTAGACATTTTTGCGCAAAAACAAAGATATGGTACCTTATTATACACGAAAGGGGTCCTATGTGTCAACAAATAATATTTATTTGCATTCGTAATAAAAAGGTGAAATTATATTATTACGATTTATAACCAATGAAAATATTCGTTTCGTCACACTTCCCGAGAGCATATTTTGACAGGCTTCAAGGGGCGGGCCTACCGAAAGGAAGGTCAGTCCGGACTATTTTTCTGTTGTTTACAAATGTCGGAAGTGTTTTACGTTAGCGAGGAGCTACGCTATTTGCTAGTGGTCTTGGATAAATCACAGTAGAAAATGGATCCGACAGAGGAAGCATTTGTAGCACAAGTGAGAGAAGCATCTATAGCACAAGTGACACACGTAAAGCCATTAATTCTTGCCGAGGTGCGAGGCGTCAATTAAACCCCGCCGAGAGTCGACGAGAAAAGATCGCAATTTTTATGGAATCGAGGATGTTTGATTTTGGGAACAATGTGAATGTGGCATGGTGTTTGTGTGGATACTGCGTCCCAATGTCGACGCACATCGAATTTGTATGTTGTCTGGAGAAAGCTGGGTTGCCCGACCGTGCTGACAGATGCCTGCATGAGCTATGACTGACCAAGACATCTGTCAATGACACAATGTTGGGAATATCGGTCTGTTATCTATGTGCGATTTGCGTGCAGACTCGTTCGTTCGACCAAAGTAGGTAGTAGGTAAGTAATATGTAGTTCAA
>JAODUO010003566.1:0-13057 GCA_025642075.2 Ridgeia piscesae | reverse complement strand
TGGTGGTGTGGTGTGGTGTGGTGTGGTGGGGTGTGGTGTGTTGTGTGGGTGTGTGTTTTTTTGTGTTGTGTGTTTTTGTGTGTGTGTGTGTGTGTGTGTGTGTGTGTGTGTGTGTGTGTGTGTTGTTGTCCAGAATTGTTGGTAACCTCTGATCTGCCTTCTTCTTCGTTCACTTCTCGAGACACTTTGTTGTTGTAATTGCGGCCAGCCAATATTCGGTATTTCTCCACCTTTACTGCATCTTCCTCGTACGAGTCTTTGTGGGGCGTGAATCATTCTTGGTTTCAGACACCTGACTTTGGCTTGACGGGGTCTAACATAAGAGAACACATATTTCTAATGTGTATGTTAATTAATACCCCATGTGCCATCATTCACGATATTGATAAACTAAATTAACGGCCAATGTTTTTCTACAGTCTCTTATGGCCAGGTCATGAGATAAGCCACTATGTTTTTTCTCACTGTTATGGAAATTAAGCAATTTAAGAAATATATGAAATGTTTATTCATCCGTCAAACAGCGAATTTTATTCGCAAGATTCATGGTTGCATATTCTCCTGCTTCACTGAATAAGAGAACAGCGCGTTGATTGGACATGTTGTCCTAAAACGCGCAACGCTATTGGACAATTCACTTACTCCCTGTTGCCATGGCAAAAGGGTGCAAGTGACATTTTTAAAATCAAAATTGAGTTAACATCTCAATGACAATTTTTTTAAATGGTATTATGGAACATGGTCAAAAATGTGTCATTGAGATGTTAACTCAATTTTGATTATAAAATGTCACTTGCACCCTTTTGCCCTGGCACGGGAGTGTGGGAGATATGTGGGGACAGTTTGGCATGAAAACAGTTTCGACCAAGTAAGAAACCCACCCGCAATCCTGAAACTTGTTGTTTTTGTTACAACTAGCCGCGCTCTCCCCTGTTTTCATTTGTTTCGAGAATATATAATTACTACAACAATAACAACACAAGCAATTCATTTATGTAAAATGATTTGGTTCATAGGTTTTATTTACTGAAAACATAAACAAAAGTGTCTACAAATATGATCGAACCGGTGTCCTTAAATCGAAAGAACCTAATGGTAATGCTAAGCACACACCTACCGATTTTCAGCACACACCTACTGACTAGTCGGCCGATTGCAGTCGGTAGGTATGTGCTGAAATTTAAGCCGACGGTCGGCGTTAATTCCGCCGATTAACGCCGATTCAAATATTGAATCGGCAGTCGACGCTAGTTTGCAGTCGACGTTAGATAAGGACGTATCCGGTGTCGGCTGTGCTGATTTTTTTCATAACACGACGGTCGGCGGTAACTTGGCCAATAAGAAGGCAACACGCGATCATTATGATCTCAACATATGGCTACGTCCGCGACTTTTTTTGATTTCAAACCAAGTTGCATTTTTTATTTAAATATTTTGTTTTCATATTTTACTAACATGGCGAATAACTGACATTTTTGAAAGAGAAAATTGTTTCTATCCTATAAGTAATTAGTCATTGTTCATCATCGGTTTATATCGCTAATTTATAAGACGGCACCATAAATATAATTTCTGCATGACTTTATTTCCCCCCTTGGGGGCCCGATTGTCTTATGAAAAACGCTACCGCTCGAGGCGCCGCTACCGGGCGCATACATAACCTTAACATCCGCATAGCGGCGCTAGCGGTAAATCTATATTTTGAAGAATTCATTGGTTGCGACTGATTTGAGTTCAACATAACGCGCGTTTAAATATAAGGTTGTTTGTGGTTATATAAAACAGAGTTCAAAGCTGTGCAGTTCTTCGCTGGAAGATTACATTTGGTTAAATGCCAAGCGATATCATCATGAAGGCTGTCGACGAAGCTCCAAGTTATGTCGATGTAACAGTCTCCTGGTGAGATCGCCACTCTCTATCGCGTATTTTCCCTTTGTAAGAGTGGCGCTGCAATGGCAAGCAGATTGTTGAATAAGTGAGGTGGCATTCTTAAGATATTTTTTACCTGTCCCGTTCCTTTTGGCGCAATTGTTGAACTTAACGTTGCCTCTCTCGCCGCTATGTGTGGACGCGTCCCTTGTCTTGTTTTTCGTAGTCGAGACGTCGGCGTGGCGACATCGTAATTATGCAACTATCACTATCGCCAGCCCCATACTCATAATTCATTATTTACAACATACATACAATATGCAATTCCGAGAATTAAATAATAAAGGCGCTAGAGCAAAAACACTGGCGGAAGCAATATTAAAAAACAAATCTAGGGCAAATATCTGAGGAGGCACATTAAAATCGGCTGAGTGCTAATGGGTTAAAGCAAGGCATAATCTTTATTTTAATTGGAACTACCTGTCCGAATTCATAAAAAATGAATATCATGTAATATAATTGTTACTATTGCTATCAAATCAGACACAGCGAGCTAAACTAACTTAATTATAAAACAGAAAAAAATCAACAGACCCCCCCTTTATTATAGAACAATATGTGATTACCAACCACACATAGCAAGTTTTATTTCCACCCAACCGTCACACATTTAGGCGCATGCTACAAAGTTTAAAAATAAATTTTTGTTAACAACAGGCGCATATTACGCCAGAATTATAGACATGGGTGTTTGGTAACAGTGCTGCAAACATTACCCCGTCAAAAACCCCGAAAAATTTTCCAAAAAAAGAAATTTTTTTTTTCATAATGAAAAAAGGTTTGGTTTTCAATGGAAGGCCTTGGACAGAAAAAAATTCAAAACATTTGAGATCATACCGCTCTATAAAATGGTAATGTGCTGTAATAAAATGTTATTTTATATCACAGGTTTAAGCGGAACTAATAATATGGCAAACAACAACTTTGTATAAAACGATCACATTCTGGGAGCATATATCACCATAAATATATAGTATTCATCGTAACATCACAAAAGCAAAGGGGCGTATCTGAAGCCAAATACCGACATACATAGGTCCTGTTGGTGCATTTAACCTCATATTCAGTGACAACGCATCTGGCGCCTAACATCGTGTGACATATTCATTTAGACTGGACGCGTCTGAGCCCAAACATCTTTGTAGTAAAGTCTAATTAGACAGGGCGCATCTGACACAAATATTAACCGACATTATTTAGTTATGCAGGGTGTCACCGTAACATAACCGCCAAATATCAGCATAACATGAATTGCAGTATTCGACAATAAAAGCAAAATATCATAGGGTGTGCAAAATATTTATAACATCAACAATTCCAAAGGGACGCAAAAAATTTTAACACAGTATTTTATTTAGGTTGTCTGCCCCCTGTTTTTAAAACATACATTCACGAAAGAAATCTGATAAATATTAAATTTTTAACTATTTGACACATAGATATCACAGCATGTACTCGTCTTTCGATAACATTTATTACAAATACAGCGCATTCGACGTCACTGTAATTAAACTCATAGCATGTTGGACAACAAATATCAAGCCAATAATATTCGATAATAGCAAATTAGCAATCATTCGTAAAACGTCGCGATCGTATAAGCCGACCGCTCCTTGCCAACGGGCCTTCATCGTGCAGTTGCGTGACCGACGCCGTGACCGACATTGCATCGACGCCAGACCGACGTTCAGGTGATCGACGCCAGACCGACGCCGTGACCGACGCCAGACCGACGCCAGACCGACGCCGTAACCGACGCCATCGACGTTGCAGACCGACGTTGCGACCGACGCCAGGTGACCGACGTTGCGCGACCGACGCCAGGACCGACGCCGGTGCGTGACCGACGCCGCGGACCGCCAGGTGACCGATCGACCGACGCCGTAGATCGATCGCCGCGCGACCGACGCCAGGCCAGGGCGACCGACGCCGCGGACCGATGCTGCGCGACCGACGTTGCGGCACCGATGTTGCGCGACCGACGCCAGTGACCGACGCCGTGCGACCGATCGCCAGACCGACGCCAGCGATCGACGCTTGCGTGACCGGACGCCAGTGACCGACGCCAGGACCGACGCGTGACCGACGTTGCGACCGACGTTGCGTGACCGACGTTGTGACCGACGTTGTGCGGTCACAACGTCGGTCGCACAACGTCGTTCGCACATCGGTCACAACGTCGGTCGCACAACGTCGGTCACAACGTCGGTCACACAACGTCGGTCGCACAACGTCGGTCACAACGTCGGTCGCACAACGTCGGTCACACAACGTCGGTCACACAACGTCGGTCGCACAACGTCGGTCACACAACGTCGGTCACACAACGTCGGTCACACAACGTCGGTCACACAACGTCAGTCACAAAACGTCAGTCACACAACGTCAGTCACAACGTCGGTCGCACAACGTCAGTCACAACGTCGGTCGCACAACGTCGGTCCCACAACGTCGGTCGCACAACGTCGGTCACACAACGTCGGTCACACAACGTCGGTCACACAACGTCGGTCACACAACGTCGGTCGCACAACAACGTCGGTCACACAACGTCGGTCGCACAACGTCGGTCACACAACGTCGGTCACAACGTCGGTCACAACGTCGGTCACAACGTCGGTCACAACGTCGGTCACAACGTCGGTCACAACGTCGGTCGCACAACGTCGGTCACAACGTCGGTCACAACGTCGGTCACAACGTCGGTCACACAACTACTGATGAAGAGCCCGTTAACAAAGAGCAGTCAACATACGATCACGACGTTTTGCGAACTTTCCATGGTGCCCAGAGCATCAACTGTTATCGAATATTGTTGGCTTGATGTTTGTTGATCCAACATGTATGAACAGTTACAGTGACGTCAGATACACCCGTTGTAATGTATTATCGAAAGATATTAGTCCATGCTGTGATGCGCCCTGTGTCAAATGAGTTGTTAAGATTGTATTTATCAGATTTCTTTACAGTGAATGTATGTGTTAGATGCCATTTGGAGGCAGACGAACCTACAATAAAATACTGTGTTACAATGATCTTTAGGCGTCCACTATAATGGAATGTGTCTGATGTTATAGAATATATATGCACACCCTATGAGGTATGTTAGCTTTTATTGTCGAATACTGCAATTCGATGTTATGCTGATATTTGGCAGGTTATGTTACGGTGACACCCTGCATAACTAAATAATGTCGGTTAATATTTGTGTCAGATGCGCCCTGTCTAATTAGACTTTACTACAAAGATGTTTGGGCTCAGACGCGTCCAGTCTAAATGAATATGTCACACGATGTTAGGCGCCAGATGCGTTGTCACTGAATATGAGGTTAAATGCACCAACAGGACCTATGTATGTCGGTATTTGGCTTCAGATACGCCCCTTTGATTTTGTGATGTTACGATGAATACTATATATTTATGGTGATATATGCTCCCAGAATGTGATCGTTTTATACAAAGTTGTTGTTTGCCATATTATTAGTTCCGCTTAAACCTGTGATATAAAAATACTTTTTATTATTGTCACCAGCACATTGCCATTTTATAGAGCGGTTTGATCTCAAATGTTGTCATTGTTATTAGAGCAATTGATTTTTTCTGTTTATTGACATTGGTACCATAATTGTTGCGGTTATGACTTCTGTGATTGTCGATGTGACGGTAATGTTTGCAGCACTGTTACCAAACACCCATGTCTATGAATTCTGGCGTAATATGCGCCTGTTGTTAACAAATATTCCATTTGTGTGACATCTTTGTAGCATGCGCCTAAATGTGTGACGGTTGGGTGGAAATAAACACTTGCTATGTGTGGTTGGTAATCACATATTGTTCTATAATAAAGGGTGCGTAGTGTCTGTTGATTTGTTGTCTGTTTTATAATTAAGTTAGTTTAGCTCGCTGTGTCTGATTTGATAGCAATAGTAACAATTATATTACATGATATTCATTTTTTATGAATTCGGACAGGTAGTTCCAATTAAAATAAAGATTATGCCTTGCTTTAACCCATTAGCACTCAGCCGATTTTAATGTGCCTCCTCAGATATTTGCCCTAGATTTGTTTTTTAATATTGCTTCCGCCAGTGTTTTTGCTCTAGCGCCTTTATTATTCAATTCTCGCAATTGCATATTTTATGTATGTTGTAAATAATGAATTATGAGTATGGGGCTGGCGATAGTGATAGTTGCATAATTACGATGTCGCCACCGCCGACGTCATCGACTACGAAAAAGCAAGACAAGGGACGCGTCCACACATAGCGGCGACAGAGGCAACATTAAGTTCAACAATTGCGCCAAAAGGAACGGGACAGGTAAACAAATTCTTAAGAATACCACCTCACTTATTCAACAATCTGCTTGCCATTGCAGCGCCACTCTTACAAAGGGAAAATACGCGATAGAGAGCGGCGATCTCACCAGGAGACTGTTACATCGACATAACTTGGAGCTTCGTCGACAGCCTTCATGATGATATCGCTTGGCATTTAACCAAATGTAATCTTCCAGCGAAGAACTGCACAGCTTTGAACTCTGTTTTATATAATCACAAACAACCTTATATTTAAACGCCCGTTATGTTGAACTCGCAACCAATGAATTCTTCAAAATATAGATTTACCGCTAGCGCCGCTATGCGGATGTTACGGTTATATATGCGCCCGGTAGCGGCGCCTCGAGCGGTAGCGTTTTTCATAAGACAATAGGGCCTGCAAGTGGGTCACGATACATGGCGTGACTTGCACGCCATATATGGCGATTCCCACCGGACGCGTGAAATAAAGTCATGCAGAAATTATATTTATGGTGCCGTCTTATAAATTAGCGATATAAACCGATGATGAACAATGATTAATTACTTATAGGATAGAAAATATTTACCTCTTTCTAAAATGTCAGTTATTCGCCATGTTAGTAAAATATGAAAACAAAATATTTAAATAAAAAATGAAACTTGGTTTGAAATCTAAAAAAGTCGCGGACGTAGCCTTACGTTGAGATCATAATGATCGCGTGTTGCCTTCTTATTGGCCAAGTTACCGCCGACCGTCGTGTTATGAAAAAAATCAGCACAGCCGACACCGGATACGTCCTTATCTAACGTCGACTGCAAACTAGCGTCGACTGCCGATTCAACATTTGAATCGGCGTTAATCGGCGGAATTAACGCCGACCGTCGGCGTAAATTTCAGCACATACCTACCGACTGCAATCGGCCGACTGAGATTACGCCGACTAGTCAGTAGGTGTGTGCTGAAAATCGGTAGGTGTGTGCTTAGCATTAGCATTAGGTTCTTTCGATTTTACAATCTGAAGGACACCGGTTCGATCATATTTGTAGACACTTTTGTTTATGTTTTCAGTAAATAAAACCTATCAACCGAATCATTTTACATAAATGAATTGCTTGTGTTGTTATTGTTGTAGTAATTATTTATTCACGAAACAAGTGAAAATAGGGGAGAGCGCGGCTAGTTGTAACAAAAACAACAAGTTTCAGGATTGCGGGTGGATTTCTTATCTGGTCGAAACTGTTTTCATGCCAAACTGTCCCCACATATCTCCCGCACTCCCGTGCCATGGCAAAAGGGTGCAAGTGACATTTTGTTATCAAAATTGAGTTAACATCTCAATGACACATTTTTGACCATGTTCCATAATACCATTTAAAAAAAATTGTCATTGAGATGTTAACTCAATTTTGATAACAAAATGTCACTTGCACCCTTTTGCCATGGCAACAGGGAGTAAGTGAATTGTCCAATAGCGTTGCGCGTTTTAGGACAACATGTCCAATCAACGCGCTGCTCTCTTATTCAGTGAAGCAGGAGAATATGCAACCATGAATCTTGCGAATAAAATTCGCTGTTTGACGGATGAATAAACATTTCATATATTTCTTAAATTGCTTAATTTCCATAACAGTGAGAAATAAACATAGTGGCTTATCTCATGACCTGGCCATAAGAGACTGTAGAAAAACATTGGCCGTTAATTTAGTTTATCAATATCGTGAATGATGGCACATGGGGTATTAATTAACATACACATTAGAAATATGTGTTCTCTTATGTTAGACCCAGTCAAGCCAAAGCCAGGTGTCTGAAACCAAGAATGATTCACGCCCCACAAAGACTCGTACGAGGAAGATGCAGTAAAGGTGGAGAAATACCGAATATTGGCTGGCCGCAGTTACAACAACAAAGAAGTGTCTCGAGACAGTGAACGAAAGAAGAAGGCAGATCAGAGGTTACACACACAATTCTGGAGCATGACATGCACACACACCCTCACACACACACACACACACACACACACACACACACACACACACACACACACACACACACACACACACACACACACACACACACACACACACACACACACACACACACATGGACACACACACACACACACACACACACATTTTTCGATGTTTGTTTGGTATGATATAAATAGTAAATATGTCGTGTGGGAGGTAAACTATTCTTTCACTTGTTTAAAAATTCCGCGTAGAAATGAAGGAAATGCAATCCCTGTAATGTTTAGACGTTCGCAGCTTTCTACAAAAAGTCGACTATTCTTCTGTCATTTTAAACTTAGTTCAGCAGGTGACAACTACATACCTTACCTCATTTTGACAGGAAGAGAATAAGCCTTCGAAAAATGTGTGACGCCGCCATTTTGTAACTAGATGAGGTAGATGTGCCGCCATTCTACGACACGACTCGTTCAACTCTCAGGCGTCGGTTTTCAAATGGTTTAACATTTTAGTGAGTGTATGGGGCATTTACGCGCCTAACGAAAACCACCTTTCGGATGTTTATCAAATGTGTGTCGCCTATGCGAAATGCAAGTCGAGTAGATATGCAACTCTTTATATAGTTTGTATCATATTAGTCACAATAAGTGTAAAATCAGATCACGTTGTTACATATGAGAATGTTTGTTTGAATAGTTACAAGTCAAAGTTAAAGCCGTACACCCTTCGCACTGACAAAATGCCCGTTGGTCGCCAGTTTTTCACAAAATCGGGTTTAACCCGGTAATAATGGGGGAAAAAATTTTAAAAAAAGTGTTTTATCTTCACCAGGCGCAGACACCTGCGGAAAAACAATAAAAGACTTACAATTGGTTGGAAACCAACCAGTAAAACGAAAATTTTTTCCCCCCATGCCTACCCCCCCCAAGGAAAAAAAAATTTAAATCCCACCCCCGTGCGGTCGAAACCCCCATTAACCCACATATTTGGCGCATACCCCTTTTCGATGAGTTATCAATTTTTTTTTAAAACCCCCCCAAATTTTGCAAATAGAAGTTTGGGCATGATCTAATTTAACAGTTGTGCTTCTGAGCTTTACAATACTAAACGTTACGACAGAAGTTATGTTGAAAGTGTTGGCACCCCTACTTTTGGACAGGGAAAAAAAAAAACCCTTGATAACGGCGCCCCAAACAGTGCTGGGGTAAACTGCGCAAGTTTTCTAAGATTATATGCCTTTCCCAAACCCTCTTTATATTACACGAAATCATTGACGTAACGAAATCCCCAGGCTTACTTGCTGCCAAAAAAACCGGGGAAAATTTGTGGGGGCGGGGCTCCCCTAAAGACGTTCTTCCATAAATATTTACTCTGTAATGTAATACTTTTGTGGGGTTAAAATTTGTGAAACCACTCAAATTCTTTATAATGCCGACCTTTTTGCCTTTGCTTTTTGGTTTTTCCGGAATTTGAAATGTCTTCTCTTTTTCGGGGTCATCTTTTTAAAGTAAAATGGGGCAAACCTTTTTGAGAACACGACGGAAAAATGGTACACCATACGCAAGTCTAGTATATCATCTCGTAGTTTCTGGGTTCTTGGAAAAACAACGTATGGCACTTCCCATGACTGCTATGTTTAGTTTTGGCTTACCTGTTTGTCAAACTCGGGGGCAGGGCCCAAAAGACCTGGCCGGGGTTTTTTCACTGTGGGTATGCTATTTTTTTCCACGGCAATCTTTCAAAATTTTTTCCCCCACATAGATAAAAAGCCCAAAGAAATGTGTGATTATTATGGTTCCCAAAGGCTAAAATAATTTTTGTTTTTCAAAAGGAAAGGAAATCAGATGTGATCACGTGGTTGTAAAAAGCTTACACATTGGGGGTTGCCTTTGTAAGCCTTCCAGTCGGTTTAGTTGCGTTGTGTTTGGTGCCATGACGATTATGACCGCCCAAAGCCTGGAATTGCTGTGGGGTTTCGCATTTTGCTGCTTTTTGGGTTTCAGGTTTTCCCTTATTTGAGTGCTAAGTGTGACCTGGCCTGCTGGCATTGATCACTGTAGCTATGTTTTTTTTCCACGGCAACCTTTAAAAATATCTAAATTTGGGAATTTCCCTTTCACACATTCGTATTTTTGTCTGCACCCGGTTTATCAGGGTTTGCAAATAAAGATGTCACAATCCTTGTGGGAGTGGCAGCATGCATGGATGACACTGCATCGTTTTCAGCGTGTTATATTTGCAAAAGCCCAAACGATATTGCAGGGAGCGGTCGAAATCAGTACCCAAAAAGGGAACAAAATCGATTTCCCCACCAGGACCACCCCCCCTTTTTGACACCATATATTGGAATCTTGTGTGAAAACCAACAGATGCTGATGATTTGTTCGAACAGCCACCTGCAACACAAATTCATGGCATTATAAAGGGCGGCTCCAGCACACTATTTGCAATATGGAAGCCGTCGTCAACCGAGTCAATGTCCCGCCTCTACGCCACCCGCCGGAAACAGCCGAATATCTCCGAAAGGGTTCCCGAGTGCTGCGTATCCCGAATTTGATACTAATTTCCATTTAATCAATTATTCGATGAGTAGGTAATATCAAGAGTTGTCACCATTCGATTCTTATATACTAATGCTTTATCATATGCAGTAAAACCGGGATATTTATTTGATACGGCTTTAACTTTGACTTGTAACTATTCAAACAAACATTCTCATATGTAACAACGTGATCTGATTTTACACTTATTGTGACTAATATGATACAAACTATATACAGAGTTGCATATCTACTCGACTTGCATTTCGCATAGGCGACACACATTTGATAAACATCCGAAAGGTGGTTTTCGTTAAGCGCGTAAATGCCCCATACACTCACTAAAATTTTAAACCATTTGAAAACCGACGCCTGAGAGTTGAACGAGTCGTGTCGTAGAATGGCGGCACATCTACCTCATCTAGTTACAAAATGGCGGCGTCACACATTTTTCGAAGGCTTATTCTCTTCCTGTCAAAATGAGGTAAGATATGTAGTTGTCACCCTGCTTTTGGGAAAACGGGGTGCGAACGTCTTAACTTACAGGGATTGCATTTCCTTCATTTCTACGCGGAATTTTTAAACAAGTGAAAGAATAGTTTACCTCCCACACGACATATTTACTATTTATATCTTACCAAACAAACATCGAAAAATTGTGTGTGTTTGTTTTTTTGTGTGTTGTGGGGGTTGGGGTGGGGTTTTGTTTTTTGTTTTTTTTTTGTTGTGTTTGGTTTTGTGTTGTGTGTTTGTAAAAATTTTTGTGTAATTTAGTTTTTTTGTTAAAAATTTGGGCAATTTTTGTTGTTGTAACTGCCCAAGAATAATTGGGAATTTTAATTTAATAAAATTTTGTAGAAAATTTTTTGGGGGTAACCTTTTTGGTTTTTGCCCTTCTTTGGTTACTGGGGCTCGAGAAAACTTTTTTTGTTTGTTTAATTTCCCCAGGGCCAAAATTCGGTATTTTAAAAAAATTTAAAGGCCAAATTTTTTTTACAGTCTTTTGGGGCTGAATCAGTCCCTTTTTTTTTCCAGGGCAAAAAAAAAAACTCCTGGTTTTTTTCGGGGTTCTAACGTAAGAGAACACCAAATTTCAATGGGGGTTTTGCTGAAATTTACGCCGACGGTCGGCGTTAATTCCGCCGATTAACGCCGATTCAAATGTTGAATCGGCAGTCGACGCTGGTTTGTAGTCGACGTTAGATAAGGACGTATCCGGTGTCGGCTGTGCTGATTTTTTTCATAACAAGACGGTCGGCGGTAACTTGGCCAATAAGAAGGCAACACGCGATCATTATGATCTCAACATAAGGCTACATCCGCGACTTTTTTTGATTTCAAACCAAGTTTTTTTATTTAAATATTTTGTTTTCATATTTTACTAACATGGCGAATAACTGACATTATAGAAAGAGGTTTTTTAAAATAAATCATTTTTCTGGCCATGGGGCCTTTTTTGACTTTTTACGCCCAAACCCAATTTTTTATGAAAAACCGCGCTAAAGGGGGGGATATATAAAAATAATTCTTCTTATTAAAAATCCTTTAAAATCAAGCTCAGTTTCCCCTGGGGGTTTTTCAATTGCGTAAACGTAGAACAGTGCGTGAGTCGTTGATGGATGGACGAAGGTTCTAGGAAGCTAAGGAGGATAGGCAGCATTAAAGAGATATGTTTTTAGACGTCGGCGGAAGGAAACTATAATACCTTCCGACTTGACACTGACAGGAAGCGAATTCCACAGAGTTGGGGCAGCAACCGAGAAAACCGTAACATCCGCATAGCGGCGCTAGCGGTAAATCTATATTTTGAAGAATTCATTGGTTGCGAGTTCAAAATAACGGGCGTTTAAATATAAGGTTGTTTGTGATTATATAAAACAGAGTTCAAAGCTGTGCAGTTCTTCGCTGGAAGATTACATTTGTTTAAATGCCAAGCGATATCATCATGAAGGCTGTCGACGAAGCTCCAAGTTATGTCGATGTAACAGTCTCCTGGTGAGATCGCCGCTCTCTATCGCGTATTTTCCCTTTGTAAGAGTGGCGCTGCAATGGCAAGCTGATTGTTGAATAAGTGAGGTGGCATTCTTAAGATATTTTTTACCTGTCCCATTCCTTTTGGCGCAATTGTTGAACTTAATGTTGCCTCTCTCGCCGCTATGTGCGGACGCATCCCATGTCTTGCTTTTTCGTAGTCGATAACGTCGGCGGTGGCGACATCGTAATTATGCAACTATCACTATCGCCAGCCCCATACTCATAATTCATTATTTACAACATACATACAATATGCAATTGCAAAAATTGAATAATAAAGGCG
>JAODUO010003565.1:0-13025 GCA_025642075.2 Ridgeia piscesae | reverse complement strand
TTTCAAAAATTTAAAATCTTTCTATGGGTTTGTTTAATTTTTTTAAAACCCAAAACTTAGAAACATATATAGCTACAAAGCGTCTAGTTTAGTAATAGCCCTGGTATGAGCGGGCAAAATGCCCACGCACGTCGTGTTGTCATTGTTATTTAGATCGCTGCTGCCAGTTTGTTGATGTGTTGCCTAACAACGCTCTTTGGTTGTTGTTATGTTTACGTTCTTAAGAAAGTTTGTGACTATTTAATGGAGAACCACCGTGCAAATATTTACATTTTCATCAACAGTAATTATAATAAAATACAAAATTAAAACTCCTTTTCTGTTTGATAATAACATAAATTATGGCTTATTTAGAAATTGGTTTATGGTTACCTGCAGCCGACTAATTTATCTGCATCGGTTTGCTTTATTAAAATAAATAAACAACACCAAGGTGAATATTAATTGTAAACCGAAGTGAGAGTACTGCGTTTCCAAGCAACGTGGTTCAAACTAGACGAAACAGCGTTCGATATGCCAACGACAGTGCGCAGAACGGTGTGTGTTGGCGTCGTCTACTGCGCAGAATTCTGGGTCTTCCGTTTGTTCCATTTGTTGCTGTTCTCCTCCCAGCATCCCTGTGGGCTGGAGTGAAGCTGGTCATGGTTACTCTCGTCTTTTTTTTCGTATTTTCTTTTCTAACACTTTCTTACTACGTTCGCTATCAACAGTCTACAACTCCTTCTATATTTTGCTGTTGTTCTCCTTCTCCTCCCACATTTTCCAGATCTATCTTAATGCAGTCCTCCCATCGCATTCCCGGTCTTCCTCGCGTCCTCTTTCATTCCACCTTCTGGACATCTCATCCCTTTGCCAGTTTGTCATCTCCAATTCTGTCCATTTCAACCTACTCCTCAAGAATTGTTTCTTAAAACTTTCCGTCGCTCCAACCTCCACTCACAGTTTATTCAGCAATAAATTACAAATCGACATTGAACTGCGTAATAACAATGTTAGTACTGTATAATAATGTATTGTCATAGTATTAGTCGCTACCCATTTGCTCGTGCCTGGAACAATTCTAGTCACATGTCTACATGCATTTTTTTGAAACAGCGCCTTGGCTACCAGAAAGTACAACAGTTCTTATTGTAATAAAACACAAGTTTTTGTTCGATTGCATTCTAAAAACGTAAGTTGAGATGCAGTTGTTTTTATATATTTCTTCTCCCTGTATTTCTGTACACCACGGCTTAACTATATATACTATATAATACTATTGATAAATAAAACACTCAGACCGAACGGAGGTGCTACGGTCAGAAATAGTATCCGGCGTGACGTCACGCGCGGGGCATTTCGGGAAACAGCGAGCAACAGCGTTTGCTTTGTCCGCGACGCTTCTCACGCGCAGTACCAGAACCGCCTGTTACCTGTAGTCGTTTGTTCGTTCGCAGATCAGTTTAAACGAGTTGTTTCTACGCGAACGCTCGCGCAAACAGTGGTCCCTACTAAAAAATCACGGAGCGTAAAACGTGCATTTTTCTGTAATTGATTTATCGGATTTCAGCGTTTGTGGCAATTAGGCGTCCAACTGGCATTTTGTCGCCCTTCAATACGGGCGGGGAGACGAATGACAGGCCGGCGACGCCGCTAGGTGTTCTATATCAAAGAAAACGTACGGGTTTTGCTAACAAGTGCGCGAACGTTCTCATCCGGAAATATAATTTCCGTAACAACCAGATGGACGTTTTGCATATAGTTCTTTGAAAAACCACATGTAATAACCGACATATGGAAATCAGTCACGGAAATTCTCGCGTGGATACACACGATCTACTCGCGAGATTTGCAATGAGGCCTGGCGCCTGTACTGCGGTCGTTCTGAGAAAACCAATCTCATTTGCACATAATACACCACGAGAAAAAAATTAAATAAACAACAAAACAAACGGACGTTTTATTATGGATAGACCCGTCTGTTGTTTTTGTTTTTGTTTCGTTTTTTGGTCTTAAGTTAACGAATGCAGTAACGCATGGTGTCTATGTGTAGTTGCATACAAATCAGAAAGTCGTTGCTTCCTATATAACTTCGCACGAAAGTAGGATTTATTTGACCTGTTTAAACATCGGTTCTAACATCGGAGCCATCCATTGATAGGAAAAACAATGGCATTTACCTAGGCTACATCATATCATGATCGGGGGAAAAAATTTTTTGTATAAATATATATAATATATATATATATATATTATATATTTGTGTGTGTGTGTGTGTGTGTGTGGTGTGTGTGTAGGGGGGGATTTTTTTTTTAATATAAAATTTATAAAAAATAAACAAAACAAAAAAATTTTTAAAAAAAAAAAAACACTCTTTTACACAAAAAACAAAACACACACACAAACACCACACACACACACACACACACACACACACACACACACACACACACACACACACACACACACACACACACACACACACACACACACACACACACACACACACACACACACACACAACACACACACACACACACACACACACACACACACACACACACACACACACACACACACACACACACACACACACACACACACACACCCCACACACACACACACACACACACACACACACAAAAAAAACACACACACACAAACAACACAACACAAAAACAAACACACAAACACAAAAAAACCAACAACAAACAAACAAACAAACACAAAAATTAACCCACAAAAAATACAAAAACCCCACAATCTTTTTGCCCCCGGGAAAAGAAAAGCGGGGGCGTACGGTCCCCAAGAGGGGGGGTGACAACCCCAATTTTCGCCCATTCTCTCCCCCGGCCCCTTTTTCGCGGCCCCCTGGGAATTATCGGGGTTTGGGACTTTTCCCGGGGCCGAAGGCGCGGGGAAATGAATATCCAAACCCTTTCCCCCTTTTTTCCCGAAAAAACCGCTAGGACCCCTTTCTACGCCCCCTTGAAATCGGCCCAGTCCCCCCAAATTCTGCCCCACCCCGGGGAGATGGACGTTGGTGAGCCCCTGACCGGGCCCATTCCCCCCCCTTTTGAACCCCCGGCCCCCAAGGCGCCTGCATGGTACCCGCCCCCTTCGCAGTCGTGACCGATCAGAATGGCGATTTCGGAAACGGCCGGCGCCTTCGCAAAACACCTTTCCTCACATGAAACTGACGAAACCGGCAAACCATTGTTTTAATTTGCTTCCAGGGGCCCCGGGCCCAAAATATTCGAAAAAACACCGCGCGATAGATAGGAGACGCGTCATTTTTAACAAAGGATGAGGGGTTGGGGGCCCCCCCTTAAAACAGGTTTAACGCACTCGGGGTCTCACTTGGATGGGGGCGATTTCTATCCCTAAGTGGGTTTTAAAAGGGCTAATTTTTGGGGCGGATAATTCACCCCTTATACCCACCCAATAAAGGGGAATAATTTGGCCGGGAAACGGAAAATTTTACCCCCCAAAATTTTTGGGTTTTTTAAGTCCCGCACTGTTAAAAAATGCGTGCATTAGTCTCTTTTTTACCTTCATAAAAATAACATTAAAAAACCGGGGTGGGGCCCGCGGAACCCCCGGCAAAACCGTCTACGGTTTATTGCAAAAGTAAAAGTCGCGCCCAACCCCTTTCTCCGACTAAGGTGGGTCTGTTTTATGAAAAAAGGCCAAATTTAAAAATGTAGTAGTATTTGATATAGTATGAGTGCTCAAAAATTCCCTTTCACCAGTTTATAAAAAAAAGGGATAAAAAATTTTTCCTTTATTTTAAGAAAGAACTTTTAAATTTTTATATAATTTGAAAAATTATTACCCAAACGGCCCGGAAACCCCGGTTTGTTTAGGCAAATTGTAAAGGGTTTTTCCTGACCTTTTCCCCGTAGGATTTTTTTTTCGGGGGTTTTAACCCATTCGTTCATGCAAGTAGGGAAAGTTTGGGTATTTGGGGAAAACGAGCCTTTTCCCCTAACCCCGGGAAAGGCAGAAGCGTTGCCATCTATCTTTTTGAGTTTAAAAAGGCAGCGCGAACCGCCCTTTGTAGGGGAAGCCTTTAATTTTTTTTAAAAAATTACGTTTTAATTTCCCGATTTTTAAAAGGTTAAAGAATAAATAGAAAATTTTTTAAAAATTTCAAAATTAACAAAATGACGATTACAAAAGTTTTTTAACGGTAAAATTATGGGGATAAAACCACATCGTAAAGCCCGGGGAAAAAAAGGGAAGGAAAATTTTTGGGTAGAAGCCATACAAATTAATAAAAGCATTATATTTATTTTGCTGATTTTTGGATCCAGCCGAGTGTATTCGCTTTAAAAGGGGAAAACCCGGTGGGAATGGAAAAAATTAAAATTTCCCCTGCGTCAGCCCAGTGCCGCAAAGCAGCGAAATGACGCAGCATTAAACCCCAAATGCGCATTTTCACGCCCAAAACAGGGGCCCGGGGAACAATTAAACATAACCCCCTGCTTTGGGCCCGGTTCCAAAAGATTTCAAACGAGGGGGGGTTTCTCGCTTTGCCGCCCCCGTTTCATACGAGACCCAACGTTAATTCCCGCGCAAAAAGGCGGGCGTCCCCCGGGGGTTACCTCCCGGGGAGTTTCTGCCTGCATTGTGCATTTCCCAGGCCCGGGGTCGATCCCGGGGTTCGCGGCTTTTAAAATTAATTTTTCTTTCCCGCCCATTTGCGGGGGTTTCCCCCATTTTTTTTTAGTTTTTTAAAAATTGGCAGGTCGCTTTAAATATTTTCTTTAATGATGTCTTTTCGGGATTTCCCCGGTTTTTTGCCCGGGTCCGTTTTTTGGTTAAACCCCCGGCCAAACCCTTTTGTGGGGGTGAAAAAATTGGCAAGGGTGAGTTTATGTAAGGGTTTGGTAAAAAAAGGGTGATTTTCCCCTCCCAATGTTCCCCCAAGTGGAGATCTGGGGCCAAGATGAATTACTTTATTTTGACCTTGCCGTGAAAAGTAAAATGCATCACGCTTTTTTCGTTCAAACAACGTAAAAATTTATAAAACCGCGTGTTTTCCGTTTATTTCCCGTTTATCCCCAAAGCCATATAGCTTCCTTTTTTTTAAAATTTAAGTTGGTTAAAAAAAGCCAAAAATGCTTTTTAATTTTGGGAAAAATTAAAAATTTTAAAAACCTCTTTAAACCCCAAAAATAAACGATCGCTGGGCAAAAAAAGGTGGGAGAAATTTGAAAGGTTTTTCTTTCTTTTTGCTGTTGGCATGGTGACAGGCTGCATAAAAATTATTGGCATTATTCGTCCGCGTCTTATTTCCCCATGGGGGGCCCTTTTTCCGGGGAAAGTATTTGCTGGGGGGACCCCGCGATTTTTTTTGCCCCCGCTTTAGGGAAACATTTTTTGATCATATAAAAAGTTTGTTTTATTGACATAAAAGGTGCCTTTTTTTTGTTCTTTATTATGTCGGGTTTAAACCTTTTGGAAATTTGGCAAAACGTCTGTGGGGAAAAACGTTTTTTGAATAGGGAAAATTGATTATCATCAAATTAGTAAATTACTTATTAGACCTACATTGTATATTTTTTATGGCTAAGATCGTAACTTCAGTGTAAACTATGGTGCAGAAAAATACCTATAGATGCATACATACACGGTCGCAGGCAACTATATATATATACATCACCATCACGCTTACAAGAACACACATCTGCTGATCTCACTCGTACACTAACCATACGTATATGAAGTCATCATCCGCTTCATAACCTGCAGTCACGGCCCACACCCACACGTCTTCACCAATCCTTACCTCACCTCACCTCGCCTCACTCCTTCACACAGGGGCCATTATTACTTCACCAAACCCCAGTCCCCCCAAAAAAGTTCAAAATTGCCATTAAGTTTCATTAGCAGCGTTCTCTACCGAACGGCTTAGGCGGTACTTTGATCTTCCGACGGGATTCGGATAGGGTTTCGCACGGGACGATAGCGGGACAAGAGACCCCGACGGGGCGCACTCGGCGATGTTGTTCTCGGTTAAGACGGGATACAGTTACGCCCGTTCTTCGGCGCTGTCACAAACAAACTCACGCCGCTAATTAACTTGGCTCGGATTAGGGCTTCTTTCACTCGCTGTCCGTTACAAACATTGACCATTGTCCGAGCGACTGGCGATGACCACTGGTTTCGTTTGATCGGAGATTAGCGGTCGTCTTGTATCTAAAGGACGCGTAGAAAACTCTACCTGAGCATCGCCGAGTGCAGACGGAAGACGCCGTTGTAGGTAGGAGTGGTAAACAAGACAAAGACGGGGGAGGGGTTCTTTGTGTCGGGGGTTGGGTCTTCCTCATTAAAGACACCACGTCGGAATGTGGAATGATAACGCCAAGAGTAACTACGGAGACACAAACATCAGCAAAGTAGTACGTCGAGGTCACGCAATCGACTTTCTCCGTGTTTTATTTTCTAACATGCGAGTTGTGTAATGATATTATGATGTCATTGTGTTCATGGTTGTCACCACTATTTAATGAGGTTGTTGTTCTTCTCCTGGCAACCCTGTCGTCAGGGGTGAGGTTGGCCATGGTTACCGTCGGTTTAAAGAGGTCCACTAGTGAAAAATAATATTATTACTAGATCAAACTGCTTATAATTATAATAAAAAAAACACTGATTTACACTTCCCTCTTGTTACTTCGCGTTCTTCGTGTTTATCCGATAGGAGTTAACTAAATTTTACGCACGATTTGCGGAAATTCGGTTTTGTATATATATAAAAACTTTATGCTGGGTATATATTGCATTATCTGCTAACTTTAACGTTTCGAAATCCGTAATATTAAAGACATGCCGTCACTAATATATAAATATATTTGCTTGACACTAAAGGAAACGTTTCTGATCTAAACACGTACTAAAAACCAGTTATTCATGTATTCCAGTGGTTGTTAAAATTCCACTCATCAGTGTATTTCCCACTAAGGGGGAACGGAAACGTGTTATCCTTCACGCACCGCCTTGTGGGTCTGGTTGCGCCGGCTGGTGTCCTTCTGTGGAATTAATTAGTTGGTCGAGGTCAATAAAAAGGGGGGAAAGCTTTTAATTTTGGAAATGGGGACTTTTTGTCCGCAGTTCGCCCGTCAACGGAACACAATTTCTTTAATTTAAATTCCCGGAACTTCCCGGGAAAATAAATAAATTTTTGGGAAAGGGGAAAAAGTGGGGTTTAATTCGAAAATTTATTCTGATATAGGGAAAGCGTTTTAAAAGGCCCTGTTGTTTGTTGGACCATGGCGAAGTGTGGTGTGGTATTTTAAACCAAACTTTTAATAGTGCCCAGGAGTTTTTTTCGGGGAAAATCCTCGCCCAGATCGAGAAAAACCCGGTCTTTCCCCATAAAAAAGTTTTTAATAAAAAAGGTGAAAAAATTTTTGTTAATAATTATTATGATTATAAAAAAAAAACACAAAAAAAAGCAAAAAAAAAAAGGGGAAAATACCCTTTGATTCTTCTAAACAAAAAAAAAAAAGGGATTCCAAAAGAATTTTAAAACAACCCTTTTTCAAAACCCAAATTAAAAAAAGGCGATAAAAAAATTTACCCCCAATTTTCCCCGTTTACCCTGAAAAACCAAAAAATTGTCCTATAGAAATTTTCAATCCCGAATTGTACCCCCGGGTCCGTTCTAAAAAAGCGACCACAAAAGGTCGGCCTAATTGAACAAAATTTAAAGGGGGCCTTGGTAAGGCCGTTTTGACAATCGCCAATTTTCCCTTTTCTTTTAAAAAACAAAAAAATTTGTACAAAGTTGAGCGCCCCGGTTAAATTGTAAATGGCCGGCCCGAAACCCCCTTTGATGTTTGCCAAGGGAAATTTAAATTTTCAAAAAGTTAGCCCCCAGGAGGTACAAGGAGGGATTTACTTTTTATTTTATCAGATGACAGTAGGTGCGAGAGAGTGCACATCTGGTGAAGAACACGTGGATGGAGAATACATTTTTATATACGCACTTTACCAATTGCAGAAAGGTGTGAAATGGATTGTTTAAATCTGAACGATAAGGCAATCCGCTCTTTGTGTAGTATAGAAGAACTCAAATTTCGATATGTATTCCTACTGCTATTTATGAAAACAATTATTAGATTATAAGTCGTTTTATATATTTTTTATAATCATAATAATTATTAACAAAATATTGTTTCACATATTCAATATATACAACTATATTTTCTATAGAACGACCGGGTTTTTCTCAGTATCTGACAGATGTGCATTGTCCCATGGATGACACGTATTATATTAAAGGTAACTCCAATGTGTTCTACTACGTTAAATGTGAAGTGTGTTTAAACTACACACACACACACACTAACGCACATGGTCACAACTATTACTTAACAGGTACAATATAAAAACGCTCCGTATATCAGAATAATTTACGAATTACACCCACACTTTCATTAGCCGCTTGAACGCGCAAGAACCATTTGCCGCGGATGTGTCATTTACCGCGGTGCTAACGTTCGCGTGCAGATGGTGTCGCCAATTGAGCGAACGACAATCTGATGTGAACAGATTGACGGAGCGAACTGCGGTACAAATGTCCACATTTCAAGTTAAACACCGCGTGTCGCTCCAACGTTTTCGCGGTCCATTGACCTCGACCAACTAATTAATTCCACAGAAGGACACCAGCCGGCGCAACCAGACCCACAAGGCGGTGCGTGAAGGATAACACGTTTCCGTTCCCCCTTAGTGGGAAATACACTGATGAGTGGAATTTTAACAACCACTGGAATACATGAATAACTGGTTTTTAGTACGTGTTTAGATCAGAAACGTTTCCTTTAGTGTCAAGCAAATATATTTATATATTAGTGACGGCATGTCTTTAATATTACGGATTTCGAAACGTTAAAGTTAGCAGATAATGCAATATATACCCAGCATAAAGTTTTTATATATATACAAAACCGAATTTCCGCAAATCGTGCGTAAAATTTAGTTAACTCCTATCGGATAAACACGAAGAACGCGAAGTAACAAGAGGGAAGTGTAAATCAGTGTTTTTTTTATTATAATTATAAGCAGTTTGATCTAGTAATAATATTATTTTTCACTAGTGGACCTCTTTAAACCGACGGTAACCATGGCCAACCTCACCCCTGACGACAGGGTTGCCAGGAGAAGAACAACAACCTCATTAAATAGTGGTGACAACCATGAACACAATGACATCATAATATCATTACACAACTCGCATGTTAGAAAATAAAACACGGAGAAAGTCGATTGCGTGACCTCGACGTATACTACTTTGCTGATGTTTGTGTCTCCGTAGTTACTCTTGGCGTTATCATTCCACATTCCGACGTGGTGTCTTTAATGAGGAAGACCCAACCCCCGACACAAAGAACCCCTCCCCCGTCTTTGTCTTGTTTACCACTCCTACCTACAACGGCGTCTTCCGTCTGCACTCGGCGATGCTCAGGTAGAGTTTTCTACGCGTCCTTTAGATACAAGACGACCGCTAATCTCCGATCAAACGAAACCAGTGGTCATCGCCAGTCGCTCGGACAATGGTCAATGTTTGTAACGGACAGCGAGTGAAAGAAGCCCTAATCCGAGCCAAGTTAATTAGCGGCGTGAGTTTGTTTGTGACAGCGCCGAAGAACGGGCGTAACTGTATCCCGTCTTAACCGAGAACAACATCGCCGAGTGCGCCCCGTCGGGGTCTCTTGTCCCGCTATCGTCCCGTGCGAAACCCTATCCGAATCCCGTCGGAAGATCAAAGTACCGCCTAAGCCGGGTTTGGTAGAGAACGCTGCTAATGAAACTTAATGGCAATTTTGAACTTTTTTGGGGGGACTGGGGTTTGGGTGAAGTAATAATGGCCCCTGTGTGAAGGAGTGAGGCGAGGTGAGGTGAGGTATGGATTGGTGAAGACGTGTGGGTGTGGGCCGTGACTGCAGGTTATGAAGCGGATGATGATGACTTCATATACGTATGGTTAGTGTACGAGTGAGATTAGCAGATGTGTGTTCTTGTAAGCGTGATGGTGATGTTTTATATATATAGTTGCCTGCGACCGTGTATGTATGCATCTATAGGTATTTTTCTGCACCATAGTTTACACTGAAGTTACGATCTTAGCCATAAAAAATATACAATGTAGGTCTAATAAGTAATTTACTAATTTGATGATAATCGAACTTCCGTATTCGAGAATGTTAACGTTTTCCTCACAGACGTTTTGCACATATGTCGCCAAACCTTCAGTGATTAATCTACGACATATTATGAATAGAACATAAAATTATACAGGCACCTATATATGTCAATAATCAAACTCTATTATATGATCAATCAGCTGTTCGGAACGTAAAGCGTAATGTGGGCATAATAGTAACCTAACAATCGCAGGATGCACGCGCGCGTAGCAAATACTTCCGGAAAACGGCCCCTTCCTTATAGAACTAGACGCGGACACAATAATGCCAATAATTATTATGCTTAGCCTGTCACCATGCCAACAGCATAGGAATACGAAATCCATTTGACAATACACTTTCACAATTTCTCCGACCTTCATTATTTTAAGCAAACAACGAGCGAGTGCGTTGTATTGTTGATGTAATGAGGTTTTTTTAACATTTGGTCAATATTCCAATGTCAAATACCGTCTGAGGTGGTGTTTAGTGAATTATATTTTCTTCTTGCCTCTAACTCGACCACTTGAGAATTTCGAAACACAATATAAGTAGCAATGCTATATGGCAATATGTGTGCGTCAAAAGATAGAGCAGGTAAAGTGATTTGAACAGCGAAATCACGCAGTGATTTATGGGCAGGTAGGCCCAATTGTTACGTTGTTTGAACGTAAATGCGTGGGTGCATATTCTACTGTATACACGGCATAGGTCTATAACTAGTAGTAATTCATCTTAGCCGCTAGATGGCTCTCACTGGGTGAACGTTATTGAAGTAGGTGTAATTATCAGCCACTAATGCAGCTCAGACGCGAATCACAGTAAACAGTCGACCACTTGCCGTATCTTTATGACACCCATACACTAAAGTCTCGCCGCGGTTATTAATCTTGTAATTTGCTTTTCGCGTCTTTCTGCTAAAGAGGGTTTAACTAAAACCCATACAACGGCGGTCATCTTTAAAACCGCTAAACTTCAACTTAAAGCGCTTATTTCAACCGGACCAAAGTCGGAGCACCGACAGACTGCAGTCCACCACAATGACATCATTAAAGAAATATAGTAACGCGACCTGCTGCAATTTGACAAGAACGTAAACAAGGTGAGAGCGCAACCGACCGTCAACCACTGTGGCGGGCAAACGACCGAGAATCGTATTGAAATTCGCCGCGATTTATTCCTTTGTATCGACCCGGTCGCGTGAAGCGTTCAAATGCACAATGCAGCCCGTTCAGACAACTCCACAATATCGGCATCGCCGCTAACCCACGGCGGACGCAAACATGGCGCCTTTGTGCGCGAGAACCGCGTTGAATGCGAATCGCTCTCGTATGAACGCCACATTGAGGCGCGGCAAAGCGACCGAGCCCACCCGTCGTTTGAAACGCTCTGTAGCCGACAGCGCGGCCATGTGAACGCTAGCGGCGCGTTATGATTTAATGGTCGAACTTCGACAGCGACAATCTGCCCGCATAGTTCTTCATAAACAAGTTATTGTCGTGCATTGAAAGTGCGCACTTGCAGCGTTGCAAGTGCTGCGTCATTTCGCTGCGTCTAAGCGACGCACTGAACTGACGCAGGGAAACTCCTACGCAATATAGGCATTCTTTTACTTAGTTCCCAGCCGTGTGGTCTCCTTGGTATGACATGCGAATACACTCGACTGGATCTCAATGTGGTATTAATCAGCAAAGTAATATGAGTATATGCTCATATTATATGAACTTCGTATGGCTCATACTACCCAGAAGGTATATCACTTCCCTTTTTTGCTACAGGCGGGACATTTATTCGATGTGGTTGCATTATCGCGCATGACTGACACGTTAAATAACTCGTAATAAAACGTCATTTATGTTAATATAGATTTTAAAATGTGCTATTTATATGCATTTAGTAGCCTTTACACAATATGCGGAAATCGTAAGAAATGCTGTGAACTGTTAGTCGCGTAAACATGTCAACATTATGTTGTCTTACTACTACAAATGTGTGCGGCCTGTCGCGCTGCCTTCCTTAGCTCAGTAAATGATAGATGGCAACGCTTGCTGTACCATTTCTGAGTTAGGGAAATGGCTCGTATTTTCTAGCGGCTCATAATACCAATCATTCCTCTACTATAGTACATGAACGAATGGGATATAATACCCCTGAAAAATAATCCTACGTTGGGGTACGATCAGGAAAAATTTACTTGACAACTAATCATGATACCTAGCTTAATACAGTCTTCCGAGACACATAAAGTATTGGATCAAGTATATGTTAACAACGTTGATGATAATACCATCATAACTAGTTCTGCTTAAAATATGTAAAGTTTTATTTATTTATCACCTTTGTTCTTATAAACTGGTGCAAGAGGCGATATTTATGAGCACTCTATACTATATCAAATACTACTACATTTGTGCTACACATTAAGCCATTCTATAATTGCACTAACATCAGACTCACCGTTAGTCGGAGAATAATTGATTGACGTCGCTGACTGCGACTCGCAATAAACGCGTAGACGGTGTTGCCGAGTTGGCTGCCGCGTTGGGCAATCACTGTTTACGGCCGGTAATTGAAATTAATGTTATTTGCGCTTACGTGAAGAGTAAACAGAGAGACTAATGCACGCGACTGTAGCAGTGCGGCGACTTAAAAGCCTACTTTATGGCGCGGATAAACACTACTCGTTCGGCAGTTGTCCGGCACTATAGTGTATTCGCCATCATTGGGTGGGTATAAGATGATATTATCCGCCCAGAGTCAACATTAGCCACTAAAACCGACTTAGGGCATAGAAATCGCCACCTATCCGAAGTGAGACCCGGTTAGCGAGTGCGTTAAACCGTCGTTTTAGGG
>JAODUO010003564.1:0-14987 GCA_025642075.2 Ridgeia piscesae | reverse complement strand
CACAAACTAACTGACCCAAAGTAAGAAACAATATTATATGTCGTTTTCATGTATTGTATAACAATGTGTAGTTATGTTGGTGATAATCAACGATGGAACTTTCCAATAAAAGATGACGTTAGATCATACTGAGAAACATGATGCATATTTGGAGAGGAAACACACAGACAAAAAATTTGGTCATCAATTAGAAAACACACACACACAAAACAACAACAAAAAAACAAAATATTATTAATAATAATATAATAAAAATTATAAAAAATAAACAAACAAACACACATTGAATACAACTTTCACTGACAACATACGGAAACAAAACAAACCAGACTATATCAATCACAGAAGGTCTACGAAGGCCCAAAAGAGCGCACGAAACAGTTTGGGGCAAATAATTACAAATAACGCAATTGTTTGAACATCATTCATAGGATCAATTGTAAATTCACATGTAAAAACTTCTGAATGACGGCGCATTGCCAGGCTTCTCGTAAAATCACAGATATCTCAATATATTTAATCACATTGAATTTGTCTTCATTAGGGTTATTTTGAGCTGTTCTCGCGGGTGAGCAGTAGATAGTGACGAAATAAATTACTAGTTTGACTTCCACAATTCGGAATGGAAATCAAACAAGGGAGGTAGACGGACAGATAAATATACAATTTATATTTGGAATCGTACAAAGCACATATACAAACAGTACATTAACAAATGTATATTATAATCAATGATATAGTGTACGACTAGGAGAAGACAGCCGTGCCAATAGCAAACAGCTCCGGCTTGCGAGGATGCCGTCTGTTGTATTTTTTTTTAAACAACATACAATGGAAGCAATAGCATATTCAATACATAATGTGTTCAATTCGTTTATCGTCATCTACCAGAATGAGTGCTTTCTCATCAAAACATCCACGCTATTCTTTTATTAATATTACTTCTGATCCTCTAATTATACTATTTACTTTACTTTTACCAAATAATTATATCAATATTGGAATTTTATATTAAACAAATCTTCATATAGATACGTTAAACAATGAAA
The DNA here is from genome assembly GCA_025642075.2 of Ridgeia piscesae. NCBI lineage: Eukaryota > Metazoa > Annelida > Polychaeta > Sabellida > Siboglinidae > Ridgeia > Ridgeia piscesae. The sequence continues at coordinate 13,938 of JAODUO010003564.1, read as the reverse complement.
GGAAATTATTAGTTCGCTAAGTACAAGGACGGTAAACATGAAGTTAAGCAACTATTGTCATAAACAGTTGTCATTAACAGAGAGGCGTCCAATAGGATGGTACATGGCCTATTGAGTGGCCTAGCTAAAACTTGTTTTAGCTAGGCCATTCAATGGAACACATATCATGCCACCGCCCAAGCTAAACCTACATAACCATCACATTTTTAGTGATCTCAACAAACTACTGTGTACTATAAACCTTTTCGGGCTGTTGCTCGCACGATATCATTTATTTATGTCACTTCAATCATTTGTTATTGTGGCGTTGTTATGCGCCCTTAATGCCAAGCACAATTCGCAACATAATAATAGTTTTCCAAAGTTAATATTTTACCATTCAACATTTAAATGTGTTTACATACTGGTAGCATCCAATAAATTATAGACAGAAAATTTAAGTATGCTATTTGTTGGCGGGCGTCCATTGCAATAGCTAAAACCTCCACAATATTGTGTCAGCCAATCTGCCAAGAATACAACAGGCAGCTGATTAAACAACTGATGTTTGTTGTGAATATTGTTGTTATTGTTGGCCTCCTTCTGTCTCGAGAGACAATGGGTTATGCGCCCACAGTGTGTCAGACGGGTTGCTGCAGTGCCTGCTCTGACTGTACAGTCCGATCATTGAGCCGCATACTCTGATACAGTGGCTGCATTTGAAGGTCTTCGCACGTGGTTCAGCGGTTGTTTCTCCCATCTGCTTCTTGTGCTGACAGCAGTATATTCTCATAGAATATACATCACTGGAAACGTTCATCCCTACCAAATCAGCGTATTTTGTTCAATTTACATGGAAAAAACATCCCAAGCATTGTCCCGTGTACGTGTATATTTCGTCTAATGCGTCCGCCATGATTCTCGTCACCTCCTGGCAGTAACCGACGTCCTTATGCATTGGTCTGTGGATGCGTCTGTCCAGGGGGAGTGGTGTATCTGAAACAAAGAGTTCACTATTTAGTGACGAACACCGAGGGTACAGGAGATCGTTTATTAGTCACGTCGCTTCTAACATAATTGGCAGAACCAGCGTGTGTGTGTGTGTGTGTGTGTGTGTGTGTGTGTGTGTGTGTGTGTGTGTGTGTGTGTGTGTGTGTGTGTGTGTGTGTGTGTGTGTGTGTGTGTGTGTGTGTGTGTGTGTGTGTGTGTGTGTGTGTGTGTGTGTGTGTGTGTGTGTGTGTGTGTGTGTGTGTGTGTGTGTGTGTGTGTGTGTGTGTGTGTGTGTCTGTGTGTCTGTGTGTGTGTGTGTGTGTGTGTGTCTGTCTCTCTCTCCTCTCTCTCTCTCTCTCTGTGTGTGTGTGTGTGTGTGTGTGTGTGTGTGTGTGTGTGTGTGTGTGTGTGTGTGTGTGTGTTTATTGTGAAACATAACATCTGACACTTCAGAGCCAATTCCCAGTATGGTGTGTGCATGTCCTTTGGCATAATGATGGCCTTGGATCTTTCGCACAACAAATGAGACATTCTTTTGTGTAACTTTAACTGCTGCCGAAAGTAACACAGATGGCATAGCACTGCATACATCAAATTCCAGGGTGAACACACCACACCACCTGCAGAACACTCTGAATGGAGAGGAATTTCGCGTATATCATCTCTGGTTTATGGCACAAGGGTCTCGGTTTGTACGGTTTCCAGTAATCGTGCTAACGGTTCCCACAATTCAAAGTGTATGCAATCCCAGGCCTATCCCTCACTGCACATCAATATCATGAAAGACTCGTCCTACCTAAGCCAGTTTCCCTCTCGCTCAGATATGGTAACATCTTTGGAGCAATCATAGCATTACCTGGCTTCAGTCAAACACGGACATGATACGTTCGAGATCACTGCCTTATATAATAATGGATGGATGTTTTCGTCTTCGTGTGATACATACTGCTGGGTTACTATCTTCCCCTCGTACTAAGACTATAGTATAGATAGTAAGCAAGGCATATCAATTGTTAAAGTGAAGACGAAAGTACTGTCATTTAATTAAATAATAATAATAATAATTAATGTCTTAGATAGCGCCCCATCCAAATAATTGTTCTGGGGCGCTTAACAATGGTTATTCCTAATTGAGTTAAAATAATAATAAACATGAATAAACAAAACGTTAATACAATATAACTTTCTGATATTTATATGTTAATAAAGACATTAATTTTCCCCTATCAAATAACTACACATTACATATGTATTATAATATATATATATATATATATATATATATATATATATATATATATATATATATATATATATATATATAGTAGATAAGTATGTGGTAAATAAATAAAGTATGTAATAAATTATATAATAAATAAATTTAAATAAATTATATAGCTGACTATGATTGAGCATTTTACTGCCGGGTTGACTTGACCGTACGAAACAAAACACCCTTACTTGTGACTCCCCAAATCATTAGAATGTACCACATCCGGACCAAGTATTTGTTGCCGGATATTCCAGAAACCCATGTAAAATTTAAAGTACACACGGGAAGCATTACACACGGCCTTAAAAACCTGATTAATTTCAGTAATCTCTGGTCGAACCCTCCTCGCACATTGTGTGCTGCCAACTCTTCGCATCACCTGGCATACAACTACCCTATTAATGCCCACGATAACCAATTCTTGGGATAACTCATTAATTCGCATATCTACAAGCAACACTAAACTGATTGCCAGGTACTTATTTATATGGCTGAGTGAACTAGAGCAATGTAGAATGAAAAAAACTTGCCCAAGGTTTTAACAACGCAACACAGGATTCGAATCCGGGTTCTCTTACTCCAAAGTCCGAAGCTTTACATCTGTGCCATTCCTCTCTCTCTCTATCATCTCTCTCTCTCTTTCTCTCTCACACACTATTAATTTGTAATGCTGTGTTGTGTTACGTTGTATTACATTATATTTCATTATATTATAATAATGTATTATTGGAAGATGCCAATCCAGACATTCTAACAAACAACCAGAAAACTTACCTCCGTTGACGCAAAAACCGCTCCAGCAAGAAACAGTGTGAATCTCCAACGATCTACACGCTCGACGCGGTACTGTTTACTTTTCATAAACCTCGGAATGAAGGAGAAGGAAGATCGCAGTTGAAACAAATGATGGCAGTTCGCAGCCCTGTGGTCTGAATAAACTCGGTCCTCTTCTAACTCAAAATTAAAACATAACAGCTACGAAAAACAAATATTCATCAATATAAAATTGAAAATGCGGAAAACAAAGACAATCCAAGTTCATTCTCGAATAGACTTTTATACAAGTGATTTAAAAAAGATTTAACAAGCATTTTTAACAGCACAGCCACCTAGCCACGAAGAGTCGAGAGTCCAACCTTATCTATCTACGTATACGCGCTCGTCTTAGTATTTTTACGTCGATCTTTTATTTTTTAAATATATTAACACTACCAGCAACACATCAGCTGATAATCTGTTCCATTTCTTTACTATTCTTTGTGAAAATGAAAATTTTATATCATCTAAAGTCTACACTGTTTTCGTTAATGTAACTCACGTTCCCAGTCCTCCTTCCTGACTGTGAAAATATTTCCTTGTCAATATTATATCCATTCATCATTTAAACACTAATCTGATCTCCTCTCACCTTCAGTGTTGTTAAAACCAATATTCTTTTGACGAGCCATAATTCACACTCTGAGTTTTTGTATCATTTTTAGCGAAAAAAATTACTTTCAGCTACTTATACAAAGCGGTGTATAATTTTGTCTTCCACATAAAGCACAACATGTCCCTGTTAGTTATATGCACTAAATGCAGTCTTATAAATGAGGTTGTTAGGGGTGGAAGGACGTTGAGAGAGAGGAAAGAAGGCTTAGTGGATAAAGAGACAGATAGAGAGACAACACGACAGAAACCAATTACCAATTTATCAAATTGATCGAATTAGAAACAAATGTTAACCAAGAAAAGGTGACAAATAGCACCAGAACTGGGACACTATGCACTAAGGGATAGGCGCCGAGTACCAATGGTGGAGAACGAAGTATTAACGGAAATACACCATGCCGCCCCAACGTTTCAATACGACAAGCTGCTGTTACAAGCTCGCAATGCAATGCACCAACAAGTAGGAACATGTAGGCAATAACAGTGACCTGGAACATGGCACGAGGTAGCTGAAACATCAGAGACGGCGGTAGCAAGACACGAAACGTTTTTGTGAATAGATCCAATGAAACATACGTGATACTGTGGAATCATTGTTTTATCTGAGTCATCACATACACGACAAATCGCTATTCAAACTAACAGTAATAATCATATAAGTAATTAATTAGAGTAACGTCAACACTAGTAGGCCAGGAAGGTAGACTGTAGATATTCTACAGAGTAAAACAATACAACGAATTATCAATTCATCCTTGTGACACCATCTGTTTTATTGCTACGACAATAGAACAAAGATCCTTACCATTGCCTTTGGTTTGCCATTGGTGACGACGAATGTGTACATAAATTAGAAGATGACCAGAAAGGCTCCTAGAGTGATGCCTATGATCAAGCCGGATCTCAGTTGTCCACCTTTTGCGGTTGTCAACATAAACTGTGTGTTACCAGTCATGTCTGACATCAACACATCACACACAACACCAGTTTAAAATAGGCGGTGTATTCTTAGAGTTTCTTTTGATTACTTTCCGTCTAGTCCGCTATGGACGTGCAGGCATGAGTGCACTAATTGATCACACAAGTAGCACAAGCTGTCAGTGTTAGCTAAATGTACCAATTGAATTCACATAATAAGAGCACACATTTAAAATCACACCTAAACAATTGATTTTGTGCATGATTTCACATATGGAAACGATACTAAATTTGGTGTTAATATCGAACAGTAAAGGTCTGGCTGAACAACTGGGTTTTGAACTCAGTACTACATTATATTTGATTTCAAATATGTTTTCTGTATTAACAAAGTTAATCAATGCACTCTTTTCAAAATGCTGTATCAACTGTAGAGTTTACGAAATTGACCATTTGTATTCCACGTTATTGCATCAAAATGTGACAAAGGTATACTTTGAGAGCCCCTCAACATAGATTTGGCTTCATCAGCCAGTATTAGGAGTCTGCCGACACAATAGTTTGTAATAATATAAGGCAAACAGCTATGTACAGAACGTTTTTGAAAGGTATCTAGTTAACATAGAGTTAGATAACCGACATAAAACAATTATAGAAAAGCACCAAACCATTCCAATATGCACATGCAAACTCTACAATGGAGACATCCATAAATCTATCAAAACACAATAACATGAATTCAAATATTTTACATTTACATATTTGAAAGTCAATTTTAATATGAAATGCCTGAAGAACAATGGGTACTGAAACGAAAAGCACAACTGTTAGGTGCACACTCCGTTTCAGCAGCATTCACAGAGATTGCAGCTATTAAGAACTGCACTCCAGGGGTACCTTTCAATGACATTCCAATGACCATTACAGACACTTGCGTGACCAGACGTAGCCATTACTCCTCTGATTATCCTTCAACTCAGATAAATGTGGGTAGTTATTACTCGAATTTGGTAATTTTATTGGCTAAAGCTGAATAATGTATGTCAGCAAAGTGTAAGCTCGGCTAGCTTCACGTCTGGTGACTGATTAGAGCATAACTGATTTTTGGAAACTTACCATCATCTGTGACAGACCCAGGGCTACCACCTAAAAATTGACACATATACATATATGTAATGCATAATGCAAACAGTTATGTACAGAAAGTTGTTGAAAGGAATTTAGTTAACATAGAATTACGTAACCGACATATAGAAAACCAGCACCACATTCCAGTATGCACATGTAAACTCTACAATGTACACATAAAACAATCAATCAAAATCTCAATATTTATTTCATAACCTTTACACTAACATATTTGAAAGTCAATTTTAATATCTAGTGCTTGAAGAACAATGGGTACCGGCATGGATAATAAATGCTATAAATGCTTCTGAAGCTCAGCTCTAATAGTTGTATTACCCATGCCGGTACCCATTGTTCTTCAGACACAAGATATTACAATTTACTTTCAAATATGTTAGTGTAAAGGTTATGAAATAAATATTGAGATTTTGATGGATTGTTTTATGTGTACATTGTAGAGTTTACATGTGCATACTGGAATGTGGTGCTGGTTTTCTATATGTCGGTTACGTAATTCTATGTTAGCTGAATTCCTTTCAACAACTTTCTGTACATAACTGTTTGCATTATGCATTACATGTATGTATATGTGTCAATTTTTAGGTCGTAGCCCTGGGTCTGTCACAGATGATGGTAAGTTTCCAAAAATCAGTTATGCTCTAATCAGTCACCAGACGTGAAGCTAGCCGAGCTTACACTTTGCTGACATACATTATTCAGCTTTAGCCAATAAAATTACCAAATTCGAGTAATAACTACCCACATTTATCTGAGTTGAAGGATAATCAGAGGAGTAATGGCTACGTCTGGTCACGCAAGTGTCTGTAATGGTCATTGGAATGTCATTGAAAGGTACCCCTGGAGTGCAGTTCTTAATAGCTGCAATCTCTGTGAATGCTGCTGAAACGGAGTGTGCACCTAACAGTTGTGCTTTTCGTTTCAGTACCCATTGTTCTTCAGGCATTTCATATTAAAATTGACTTTCAAATATGTAAATGTAAAATATTTGAATTCATGTTATTGTGTTTTGATAGATTTATGGATGTCTCCATTGTAGAGTTTGCATGTGCATATTGGAATGGTTTGGTGCTTTTCTATAATTGTTTTATGTCGGTTATCTAACTCTATGTTAACTAGATACCTTTCAAAAACGTTCTGTACATAGCTGTTTGCCTTATATTATTACAAACTATTGTGTCGGCAGACTCCTAATACTGGCTGATGAAGCCAAATCTATGTTGAGGGGCTCTCAAAGTATACCTTTGTCACATTTTGATGCAATAACGTGGAATACAAATGGTCAATTTCGTAAACTCTACAGTTGATACAGCATTTTGAAAAGAGTGCATTGATTAACTTTTTGAATATAAAAAACATATTTGAAATCAAATATAATGTATTACTGAGCTCAAAACCCAGTTGTTCAGCCAGACCTTTACTGTTCGATATTAACACCAAATTTAGTATCGTTTCCATATGTGAAATCATGCACAAAATCAATTGTTTAGGTGTGATTTTAAATGTGTGCTCTTATTATGTGAATTCAATTGGTACATTTAGCTAACACTGACAGCTTGTGCTACTTGTGTGATCAATTAGTAGCTGTCCACCGAAGCATATGCACTCATGCCTGCACGTCCATAGCGGACTAGACGGAAAGTAATCAAAAGAAACTCTAAGAATACACCGCCTATTTTAAACTGGTGTTGTGTGTGATGTGTTGATGTCAGACATGACTGGTAACACACAGTTTATGTTGACAACCGCAAAAGGTGGACAACTGAGATCCGGCTTGATCATAGGCATCACTCTAGGAGCCTTTCTGGTCATCTTCTAATTTATGTACACATTCGTCGTCACCAATGGCAAACCAAAGGCAATGGTAAGGATCTTTGTTCTATTGTCGTAGCAATAAAACAGATGGTGTCACAAGGATGAATTGATAATTCGTTGTATTGTTTTACTCTGTAGAATATCTGCAGTCTACCTTCCTGGCCTACTAGTGTTGACGTTACTCTAATTAATTACTTATATGATTATTACTGTTAGTTTGAATAGCGATTTGTCGTGTATGTGATGACTCAGATAAAAAAAATGATTCCACAGTATCACGTATGTTTCATTGGATCTATTCACAAAAACGTTTCGTGTCTTGCTACCGCCGTCTCTGATGTTTCAGCTACCTCGTGCCATGTTCCAGGTCACTGTTATTGCCTACATGTTCCTACTTGTTGGTGCATTGCATTGCGAGCTTGTAACAGCAGCTTGTCGTATCATTGCTGCTCCGTCTATTTCCGTGAAACGTTGGGGCGGCATGGTGTATTTCCGTTAATACTTCGTTCTCCACCATTGGTACTCGGCGCCTATCCCTTAGTGCATAGTGTCCCAGTTCTGGTGCTATTTGTCACCTTTTCTTGGTTAACATTTGTTTCTAATTCGATCAATTTGATAAATTGGTAATTGGTTTCTGTCGTGTTGTCTCTCTATCTGTCTCTTTATCCACTAAGCCTTCTTTCCTCTCTCTCAACGTCCTTCCACCCCTAACAACCTCATTTATAAGACTGCATTTAGTGCATATAACTAACAGGGACATGGTGTGCTTTATGTGGAAGACTCAACATAAATATTTATTTTCTGAAATGGTACCAAGGTTATACACCGCTGTATAAGAGACAGCTGAAGCGGGTTCCACCTCATTCATATGCAACCAAAATGATACAAAAACTCAGGAATATTAGTTATGAAATGCGTCAAAAGAATGTGGTTTAACAACACTAGAAACCAGAAGATTGAGAGGAGATCAGATTGAGGTGTTTAAAATATTGAATGGATATGAAAATATTGACAGAAATATTTTTTTCACAGTCAAGGAAGAGAAGGACTAGAGGACATGGAGTTACATTAGCAAAGAAGCAGTGTAGACTAGATATTATAAAATTTTCATTTTCACAAAGAACAGTAAACGAATGGAACAGATTATCAGCTGATTGTGTAGGTGATAGTAGTGTTAATATATTTAAAAATAAAATCGACATATACCTAAGACGGGCGGGGTATACATAGATAGATAGGTTGGACTCTCGATAAGCCAAATGGCTTCCTAGTCCACCTGCCATCTAGAGTTGAATCTCTAGGTGGCAATCTTGTTAAATCTTGTTAAATCTTTTTAAATCTTGTTAAATATAAAAGTCTATTCGAGAATGAACTTGGATTGTCTTTGTTTTCCGCATTTTCAATTTTATATTGATGAATATTTGTTTTTCGTAGCTGTTATGTTTTAATTTTGAGTTAGAAGAGGACCGAGTTTATTCAGACCACAGGGCTGCGAACTGCCATCATTTGTTTCAACTGCGATCTTCCTTCTCCTTCATTCCGAGGTTTATGAAAAGTAAACAGTACCGCGTCGAGCGTGTAGATAGTTGGAGATTCACACTGTTTCTTGCTGGAGCGGTTTTTGCTTCAACGGAGGTAAGATTTTCTGGTTGTTTGTTAGAATGTCTGGAATGGCATAACGTCTTCCAATAATACATTATTATAATATAATGAAATATAATGTAATACAACGTAACACAACACAGCATTACAAATTAATAGTGTGTGAGAGAGAAAGAGAGAGAGAGATGATAGAGAGAGAGAGGAATGGCACAGATGTAAAGCTTCGGACTTTGGAGTAAGAGAACCCGGATTCGAATCCTGTGTTGCGTTGTTAAAACCTTGGGCAAGTTTTTTTCATTCTACATTGCTCTAGTTCACTCAGCCATATAAATAAGTACCTGGCAATCAGTTTAGTGTTGCTTGTAGATATGCGAATTAATGAGTTATCCCAAGAATTGGTTATCGTGGGCATTAATAGGGTAGTTGTATGCCAGGTGATGCGAAGAGTTGGCAGCACACAATGTGCGAGGAGGGTTCGACCAGAGATTACTGAAATTAATCAGGTTTTTAAGGCCGTGTGTAATGCTTCCCGTGTGTACTTTAAATTTTACATGGGTTTCTGGAATATCCGGCAACAAATACTTGGTCCGGATGTGGTACATTCTAATGATTTGGGGAGTCACAAGTAAGGGTGTTTTGTTTCGTACGGTCAAGTCAACCCGGCAGTAAAATGCTCAATCGTAATTAATTAGTCAGCTATTCATTAATTTATTTAAATTTATTTATTATATAATTTATTACATACTTTTATTATTTTATTTATTTACCACATACTGATACTACTATATATATATATATATATATATATATATATATATATATATATATATATATATATATATATATTATTAATTTATTCAGCCTCCGTTGCCGGAGAAGAAACATTAATATTTTTAGGGAAAATTAGTGTCTTTATTAGCATACGCATATCTTATCAAAGTTATATTGTATTAACGTTTTGTTTATTCATGTTTATTATTATTTTAACTCAATTAGGAATAACCATTGTTAAGCGCCCCAGAACAATTATTTGGATGGGGCGCTATCTAAGACATTAATTATTATTATTATTATTTAATTACCCCAGTTATGCGTGTTTTGTTTTTAAATGACAGTACTTTCGTCTTCACTTTAACAATTGATATGCCTTGCTGTCAGAGAGGACTCTCGACTACCTATTCTATAGTCTTAGTATAAGATGGGGGGAGATAGTAACCCAGCAGTATGTATCACACGAAGACGAAAACATCCATCCATTATTATATAAGGCAGTGATCTCGAAGGTATCATGTCCGTGTTTGACTGAAGCCAGGTAATGCTATGATTGCTCCAAAGATGTTACCATATCTGAGCGAGAGGGAAACTGGCTTAGGTAGGACGAGTCTTTCATGATATTGATGTGCAGTGAGGGATAGGCCTGGGATTGCATACACTTTGAATTGTGGTTCAGTCTTTCCGGGTTATCACAGAATCGGATCCGTTAGCACGATTACTGGAAACCGTACAAACCGAGACCCTTGTGCCATAAACCAGAGATGATATACGCGAAATTCCTCTCCATTCAGAGTGTTCTGCAGGTGGTGTGGTGTGTTCACCCTGGAATTTGATGTATGCAGTGCTATGCCATCTGTGTTACTTTCGGCAGCAGTTAAAGTTACACAACAGAATGTCTCATTTGTTGTGCGAAAGATCCAAGGCCATCATTATGCCAAAGGACATGCACACACCATACTGGGAATTGGCTCTGAAGTGTCAGATGTTATGTTTCACAATAAACACACACACACACACACACACACACACACACACACACACGAAACAATGATGTACAGTTTAATCTGAATTGAAAAACTGTTGATATTGTATGTAATTTTTTCCTTTTTTAAATATATATATATATATATATATATATATATATATATATATATATAAATTTATGGAGAATAGTTATACAATAAACAAACAATGTTAAGACACAAACTAACTGACCCAAAGTAAAAAACAATATTATATGTCGTTTTCAGTTTTTTTGGAGATTTGGGAAAAAAGAGGGCCCAAAAAAATTTAGAAAAAAAACCCCCCCAAAAAAAACATGATGCATAAGGGAAAGAAACACACACCACAAAAAAAAACAAAAAAAAAAACACCCACCAAAAAAACAAAAAACCCAACAAAACAAACAAACACACATTCGAATACACACTTTCACTGACAACATACGGAAACACAAACAAACACAGACTATATCATCACAGAAGGCTCTAGGCGAAGGCCACAGAAAGAGGCCGCACGAGCAACAGTTTGGGGCTAAATAATTACAAGAGTAACGCAATTGTTTCTGAACATCATTCATAGGAATACAATTGTAAACTTCACATGTAATAAAACTGTCTAAGCTGGACGGCGCATTAGTTCTTGCGGGCCCTTCTCGTAAAATCACCAGATATCTCAATAGATTTAATCACATTGAATTTGTCTTCATGTTAGGGTTATTTTCGAGTTTTTGGGGACTTTCCAACCCAAATTCGGAATGGAAATCAAACAAGGGAGGTAGACGGACAGATAAATATACAATTTATATTTGGAATCGTACAAAGCACATATACAAACAGTACATTAACAAATGTATATTATAATCAATGATATAGTGTACGACTAGGAGAAGACACCCGGGAAAGCAAACAGCTCCGGCTTGCGAGGATGCCGTCTGTTGTATTTTTTTTAAACAACAACAATGGAAGCAATAGCATATTCAATCATAAGTGTTCAATCGTTTATCTCATCTCCAAATGAGTGCTTTCTATCAAAAATCCACGCTTTCTTTTATTAATATTACTTCTATCCTCTTTTTTTTTTACTTTACTTTTACCAAATAATTATATCAATATTGGAATTTTATATTAAACAAATCTTCATATAGATACGTTAAACAATGAAAGGAAATTATTAGTTCGTTACAAGGACTAAAATGAAGTTAAGCAACTATTTGTCATAAACAGTTGTCATTAACAGAGAGGCGTCCAATAGTGATGGTACATGGCCTATTGAGTGGCCTAGCTAAAACTTGTTTTAGCTAGGCCACTCCATGGAACAAATATCATGCCACCGCCCAAGCTAAACCTACATAACCATCACATTTTTAGTGTGTACTATAAACCTTTTCGGGCTGTTGCTCGCACGATATCATTTATTTATGTCACTTCAATCATTTGTTATTGTGGCGTTGTTATGCGCCCTTAATGCCAAGCACAATTCGCAACATAATAATAGTTTTCCAAAGTTAATATTTTACCATTCAACATTTAAATGTGTTTACATACTGGTAGCATCCAATAAATTATAGACAGAAAATTTAAGTATGCTATTTGTTGGCGGGCGTCCATTGCAATAGCTAAAACCTCCACAATATTGTGTCAGCCAATCTGCCAAGAATACAACAGGCAGCTGATTAAACAACTGATGTTTTTGGGAATTTGTTTTATTTTGGCCTCCCTTCCCGTCTCGGGGAAAATGGGTTTAAATTTTTTGGTGTCCGGGGCGAATTTTACTTAACCGACGGCCCGCATCCGATCGGGGCCCGCTTTTAATTTTGCACGGGGTTTCAGCGGTTGTTTCTCCCATCTCCCCTTTTTGTGTTTGACAGCAGTATATTCTCATAGAATATACTAAGGAAACGTTCATCCCTCCCAAATCAGCGTTTTTTGTTAAATTTCCCGGGAAAAAATCCCGGCATTCCCGTGTACTGTATATTTCGTCAAACGTCCGCCGGGGTTCTCGTCACCTCCTGGCGTCCGACGTCCCTTTTTTGGTCTGTGGGATTTTGGGGGGTGGTGTATCTAAAAAGAGTTCACTATTTGTGACGAACACCGAGGGACAAAGGGGATCGTTTATTGGGGCACGTCGCTTTCTTTGGCAGAAATTGGTGTGGGGTTTTTTGTTTTGGGGAAAAATTTTTTAAAAATTTAAAAATTTAAAAAAAATAAAAATAAAAATAATAAAAATTAAAAATTAAAATTATTTAAAAATTTAATTAAAAAATTTTTAATTAAAAATTTTTTTTAATAATTAAATTTAAAAATTTATTTAAAAATTTAATAATTTAAATGTAATAAAAATTTTCTTTGCCTTTTTCTTTTTTTTTTTTTTGTTTTGTGGTTTTTTTTTTTTGTGTGTGTGTGTGTGGTTTGTGTGTGTGTGTGTGTTTTTGTGAAAAATAACTCTGAACCCGAGCCAATTCCCAGTATGGTGTGTGCATGTCCTTTGGCATAATGATGGCCTTGGATCTTTCGCACAACAAATGAGACATTCTTTTTTGTAACTTTAACTGCTGCCGAAAGTAACACAGATGGCATAGCACTGCATACATCAGATTCCAGGGTGAACACACCACACCACCTGCAGAACACTCTGAATGGAAGGAATTTCGCGTATATCATCTCTGGTTTTAAATTTTTGGCCAAACCAAAGGGCCCCGGGAAAAACTGAACCACAATTCAAAGTGTATGCAATCCCAGGCCTATCCCTCACTGCCATCAATATCATAAAAAACTCGTCCTTTCCTAAGCCAGTTTCCCCTTTCCCCAGATATGGTAACATCTTTGGAGCAATCATAGCATTACCTGGCTTCAGTCAAACACGGACATGATACCTTCGAGATCACTGCCTTATATAATAATGGATGGATGTTTTCGTCTTCGTGTGATACATACTGCTGGGTTACTATCTCCCCCCCTCTTATACTAAGACTATAGAATAGGTAGTCGAGAGTCCTCTCTGACAGCAAG
>JAODUO010003562.1:0-18835 GCA_025642075.2 Ridgeia piscesae | reverse complement strand
ACTTGTTATACTCGTATGTGTCTTGTTGGTCCTAACGAGTTATGCACTGGTATGTTTCAGGGGAACGACGCATCATCGCGGTGGACGGCGACTCAGCAGACGCGCAGGAAGGCAGACCCAATCGGTGGATGTGTTCTGTGCAACAGCAAGTCAAGGAGTGGAAGAGTTTCTGCAACAACGGAACTTTTTTCAAAGACACCGCTCAAGGTTATGCCTCCTCTTTATCAAACTACACAGTTCCAGGCCACGCCTCGTCTCTATCAAACTACACGTTCAAGTCCACGCCCTCCTCTATCAAACTATTCAGCTCCAGGTCACCCCTCCTCTCTATCAAACTATACAGCTCAAGGCCACGCCTCCTCTCTATCAAACTACACCGTTCAAGGCCACGCCTCCTCTCTATCAAACTATATAAGTCAAAGCCACGCCTTCTCTCTATCAAAATATACGATTACTGGACATAGTTTGGTGGTTAGCGAGAGTGACCAGGGGTATTATTTCACACATCAAACACCCACCCACCCACCTATCCATCCAAAATATCACCTATCCACCTAACACACCCACCTACCCAGCTGGCTAGCTGGGTGGCTGGCTGGCTGGCGTGTGGGTTGGGGCTGCGGGTGGTGGCAGTGCTGCGGCTGGGCAGGGGCTGGTGGCTGGCTGGCTTGGCTAGGCTGGGTGATTGGGGCTGGCGCTGGCTGGCCTGCTGTGGCTATGCTGTGTGCTGTGGTATGATGATGTGCTGTGGTGATCATCCACCAACACATAAGGCTTGGTCACACTAGAATGTGGCCACAACGAGTGTCCTGGTGCACACGACACCCCTGCCGCATTCCCCTTGCACAGGCTCTTCCGGGCTTGTAGCTAGTTTCTGTAACACTCGTTTAAAGGTAGTCAGTTTAAGTAAAAGTAATTCGGAAGCGGTCTGTGTTTGGGGGTGCCCAGAGAGCAGATAATACGGTTTCTTGTCAGTGTACACGAGTTTCTTATAAACCTTAGATATATCTTAGGTAATTATCAAAAATGGGTTCACTATCATGCGTATGGCTAGTTACAAAAAGACGAAGGTCATAGACGTGACTGGAAAACTCAGTTGACGGACCTGGGCAGGGCAAATCTTATTCAAGAGTACGAGATAAATGGTGGAATTCTGCTGACAGGCCAAATTGTCAGGTTGTCATTTAGTTTTGTAATCTCCGTAAATATTTCGACAAGTGTTACTTACGCCATTGCACTAACTTAATAATAATAATATAATTTGACTCATTCTTTTTGCGCCAAAAACCTTGTCATATAACCATTCTGAGGCGCATTAAACACTATAAGATGTCCTTTTTAAAACGTTAAAATAGAAATATGCACATGTATGTAAAATCAATTGATCAATATTAATAAATAATATTAGTCATAATGTTCTAAATGCAAATATTAATAAAAATGCATTGAGTCTTACTTATATATTTATTCATAACTGACTGACGGACGACCCTGCGATCCTGACGGCTGGTGACTGACTGAGGAGCGTGACGAGATGGACGGACTGACGCGACGACGACGGCGCGGACGGAGCTGAAACGACGACTGAGAACAGACGGACTGCGAGGACGGCAACAGACGAGGAGACGACGGAGAACAGGACGACGGCGGCACTTCAGACGGAAAGGACGCGACGGCGAGCGGATAGGACCGATGAAAGTGACGGACACAATTAACGAGGACTTAAAGATGGTTTCAATGACGTCATGTCAACATAACTACAGAGGGATACGTATGATTACTTGTAAAAACACGAAGGTCATAGACAGCCTCTGCACAATTGTTATGACGATTCAGCTTCCCCCGATGTGAGAGAATTACCGCGGGCACACAGAACAGAGGTTGCTACACAGGATAGGCTGGTAACCCAGGACGTGTCATCTAGCGCGATTTTTCGAGGAAGGTTATCCAACTGTGGAGTATGGAGCAAATAGCTACGGACGAGAAGACGACGACAGCAGGGTCAGAAATTGATGCTTAGAGATAGGGTTCACAAGGATAAACTAATACAATCCTCGTGTGCACTGGGATGAAATTGGGGGACCACAGACCATAGAGTGACCATAATATATGCTTTTTATTTTCTTATTCACATGTACTTCGATGCATCATTGTTATACTCGTATGTGTCTTTGTTGGTCCTAACGAGTTATGCACTGGTATGTTTCAGGGGAACGACGCATCATCGCGGTGGACGGCGACTCAGCAGACGCGCAGGAAGGCAGACCCAATCGTGTGGATGTGTTCTGGCAACAGCAAGTCAAGGAGTGGAAGAGTTTCTGCAACAACGGAACTTTTTGTCAAAGACACCGCTCAAGGTTATGCCTCCTCTTTATCAAACTACACAGTTCCAGGCCACGCCTCGTCTCTATCAAACTACACAGTTCAAGTCCACGCCCTCTCTCTATCAAACTATTCAGCTCCAGGTCACCCCTCCTCTCTATCAAACTATACAGCTCAAGGCCACGCCTCCTCTCTATCAAACTACACCGTTCAAGGCCACGCCTCCTCTCTATCAAACTATAATCAAAGCCACGCCTTCTCTCTATCAAAATATACGATTACTGGACATTGTTTGGTGGTTAGCGAGAGTGACCAGGGGTATTATTTCACACATCAAACACCCACCCACCCACCTATCCATCCAAAATATCACCTATCCACCTAACACACCCACCTCCAGCTGGCTACTGGGCTGCTGGTGGCCTGGGTTGGGTGGCTGGTGTGGCTGTTGTTGCTGGCTGGCTGTAGCTGGTGCTGGCTGGCTGCTGGCTGGTGTGCACACCACACCTACGGCTGCAATGGTGGCAGCTCTGCGCAGTGGCGCGTTGTCCTGGTGTTTTCTACTCCACACCTCTTCAGTCGGTCCCTCCTATTCTGCCCTCTCACTGTGCAGTTCAAAATCAGATAAATTTCGGTGGGGAGAGTATTTATAACACACTTCTAAAATATTATCCTAAACACAAGTCTGCGTGGCTGTGAGGTGGTGGATGTGGCTGATGATGAGCCAAATAGTGTCCTAAATGAAATTCACATTACCTTCTAATAAAATATAAATAGTTTTGAAAATACTGACTAATTAATTTTTCAATGAAAAACAGTATATTAATGAATATTTTAAAAATAGACTTATAATGTTATACCTAATAATAACGATGAACTGATCATGAGGAATGGCTACGGATGCGGAGAATAAAAATAATGTCTAAGAATAAGAGGCTACTAAAACAGGACGTGACGGACAGACAACAAATGACGACGCTGAGACGACGACTGCTGCTGCCGACGACGACGCGACGGACACGAGGACGGACGACGGGGAACAGAGGACGACGACGCGACGGAAGGACAGAGGACATGCACTACGAGGAGACGTGGCTACGGGACGATGAGGACGACGACGGACGGCGACGAGAGGACATGAGTTTCAACAGAAGATGATTCTGAAACGAAGTCAAGACACCTCAGTTATGCTCCTCTTATAAAGCGGCCACGCGTTTACACAGTCGTACCGCCTTACTATCATCAGGACTCTCCATATATAGCAGAGCCACAAACACACGCAGCAGCTCTAAGTAAAGAACACCCTCTTATGATATGGACAAGTTGGTACATAAGTTATTCTACACACTCCACTATCACTTCCTAACACACTTCGCGGCATGGGGTGCGCGGCGGAGCGTGGTGTGTCTGCGCATGGTGGCGGCTTGCGCGTGCCTGTTTGGCTGCTGTATCGTCACTCTAATTGTCAACAGTCCAAAATGTCTGGTGGCACGGATTCACACCCTCACACACCTAATACATCTGCCAGCGTAGGTTGGTGCGGCTGTGTGTGTGGTGTAGAGAATCCACAAACTCATGACCGCGGCACATCGATTCTAAGTTGCTAGCAGTTATTAGTTTAATAATTCGATGTCAGCATTATCTTTATAATTTACTATTTTCAAAAATTATACAAACGAGGCGCATAAACTATAAGAGGCCTTTTAGATTTGTTGCTTTATTTCTCAATATTGTGTCTTGCTATAAATGTTCTATTTTTTTCAACGATACTCGCGAACGACAAGACAACTGAGTGAGCTGATAACAGTCGCATAAGAGGCTACGAAGAGACTGACGGCGGACGGCGCGGACGAGAGGAGACGGACGACGGACGGAAAGAGTTGACGGCACACACGGACGGACGACGAGGCGAGACGACTGGACGGACACGACGACACGGACGGACGGGGACGGAGGAGACAGATGAACACGGACGGAGAGGAGGCGATGAGGAGGGCAAATAGTATCATCGTTGCCATAAAGGGGACACGTAGATACAAAAAGTTTTATTTCTTTCACATTTTATGACATTGTTCCGTTGGTTGTGGCCAACAGAGCTGTACAGGAAGGCTACCGGACGGTCAGCGCGCGAGGAAGGACCAATGTGGAGTTGGCAAAGCAGCAGAGTGGAAGAGTTCGAAAGACTTTTGTAGCACGTAAGTATCCCTCTTCACTGAGTTGGGGCCACCGCTACAAATACAGTTATACTTCTTTTCAATTATTCAGCCTGTACTCTTTTCTTGCTAAGGTAGCCTTTTCAAACACGCACCGTCGCTCACAACAAAGCAGCCCATTGATTCTTAGCATGGTGGTAGTTGACAGGTTTTTTCAAAACACCCCAGACCTCCTTTAAATCACTTCCACCCACACCCACCTCCCAGCTGGTCTGGGCTGCTCTACTCGTTGGCGCCTTACTTTACGCGCTCTTCTGTCTGGCGTGGTGGGAGGGGTTATCACCACACCACCACATCAAATTGCCACACACCTCACACCGCGTGCTGCCGGCTCTCGGGTGTGGTTCTGTCTGTGGAGCGTTAGTATCGGAGCGGTTTGTTTGGGTAGCAATAACTCTGCTGTACACAGTTTAAACGATTCTGTATACAAAATGGCATCTCAGGTTTCAAAAGACAGTCTAACTGTAAAAGTCACTAAATTATTCAAGGTCGGTTGGGTGCAAGGCAATTCGGTTTCTTAGTTTAATTCTAAATTGAAATGTATTACCATTGCACTACTTATATATAAAATTGAGTCATTTTTGCGCAAACCTGTTAAACCTGAGGGCATTAACACATAAGATCTTTTTAACTTAAGCAAATGCAGTTGTAAAATTTATAATTTATAAATATGAAAGTTCTAATAATTAAAAATATAATAGTTTACTATTTTTTTCAAACCTCGATAACTCTGAGGCTAGACTAGATGACCTGTAAAGGTGAGTGACAGGATGGTAGGATGGACGAACGACAATAAGCTGAGGCTAGGAATACAAGATGATACTGTGACTGACTGACGACATGACGTTGACTGATGACTGAACGGGACGGACTGAGCGAGACGACGGACGGACGACGACGGCGGACGGACGGAGACGGCTGAGACTGAGGGTTGCACAGACGTCATGTAACTAAACAGAGGGATACGATGTACTGTAAAACACAAGGTCATAACTGAATTGTTATGACATGCTTCCATGAAGAATTACGCGGGCACAGAACGAGTGACAGGTAGCGCGGACGGCGCGGCGTTTCGCGGAAGGTACGCAACGTGACGAGGACAGCTGACGGACGAGAGACGGACGCGAGGGCAGAAATGATGCTAGGACAGGGTTACAGATACGAAAACTCGGGACGGGAGAATGGACACAGACGGAGAGGACGAAGTTATTTTATACAGTACTGACGACTTACGATGACTGTGGCACGATTATGACTGGATGTCGGGGACGGACGACACGCGGGGACGGACGAGGACGCGAGGAGGAGCATGGTGATGGTCTGTGCAACAGATCAAGGAGGGAGAGTTCTGAACAACGGAACTTGCAAGACACGCTCAAGGTTATCCGTTACAACACCAGTCCAGGACCCGGCCTACAAACGTTAACAGCTCTACAACTATTCATCGACCTTCCTTCCAAACTAAGTAAGGCAGCCCACTAAACACCGTTAGGCAGCCCTACATTATACGATCCAGCTTACAAGTACATTACGGAGAAATTGGGGTAGGAGACACCGGGATATTTCATAATCCACTCCACGTATCATCAAATATCACTTCCACTAGACCCGTACAGGCCAGGTGACTGTTGCTGTCTGTGCGGTACTGGATGCTGTGTCTCTTGTGTTTGTTGGCACAGTGTGGTTGCGCGGTCTCGCGCAGGGCCTCTGGTGTTGCACCAGCGGCTGAGCTCGGCTCAGGCTGCTTTCAAGCAGCTAGGTGGCCTTTAAACTACACAATCCAACGCCCCCTAAAATACACATAAGTCCGCCCCCCCTTCATCCATTCACCCCTCTTCTATCAATATATCAACACCTCTTGTATATACGTAAGCACGGCGTCTATTACGTAACCAACCACCCCTTCTTCAAAATATCTACGCTAATGATTCAGTGCAGGATATGCAAACCGGCTAGTACACGAATCATACCCCTGAACCATGCGTGGAGGGACTTTGATGGTCGTAGGTGGTTGGGGCATGTGGGTGTCTGGTGCTAGCGCCATCTGGTCTGGCTTGCTAGCTGTGTTAATGCTTTTTGGCCCTTGCTAACATTCTGAGCGTGTTCGAGCTAAGTTGTGCAGTTTATATTCTATAAAATCTAATGTAATATAAAAAGGTCTAATTTACACGACAGACTAGATACAAGGATCGCTGAGCTAGGTATATATCGAGAGTGCACACAAAAGCGGCACAACGAACACAATGCAGACTGATATACGACGCACGAAAACTAAGTTAAGTTATGAATGCACACTACAGAACTAATATAACGAGTACGACATGAGAGAATGCCGAGGAGAGATCGGACACAAGAGGCACGAGACCGGAGGCCAGCGAGGAAGATAGGGAGAGGAGAAGCACGGACGGAAGAAGAGCAGATATAAAAGGCAAGGAAAACAAACAACCGCAGTGAATTGGGACCACAAAGAGACAAACAACACACGCAGAACGGCGTAGAGAGAGACAGGACGACAACGGGACACTCACGGCGAGAGACCACTGAGTGCAACAGAGACGCACATGAATTTGTCTAAGTCATTTCCACAGTAGCCGCTGGAACCTTTCCAGCATTACAACTGTCTCTATCACTTTCAGAGGTAAACTAAGGCAGCTCTTATCTTGTCAACCTCTCAAATGCACAGTGCCATACTATATTCACCACACACACACTTGTCAATACATATCAACCACCACACCACACTCTCCCTGTGCCGGGCGCTGCCGAGCTTGCGCCGCTTCCTCTACGCGCTCTTACTCCTTTTAGGTCCTTATTGCCCCTCTTCTCCGCCTCACTCTAGGCTCTACTGTTGTGCGGAGGGATCAAACTGCACTAGCAGTCGGTGCACACCCTCTCAGGTGGCTGACTGTTGAGTAGTGTGGAAATCAAATGGTCAAGCAAAGTCGAATATCCTTAATTTTAATTATCTTATATAAAAAAAAGTATGCGATTGTGCGGCAGACTTTAGGCAAATTGAATTACTTATTATATTAACGATTGAAGAAATAATAAAATAAGCGCATTTCAAACGAAACACTGGCAGAATAGTGTTAGAAAAATGACAGTAACATAATATAAATAATATATAATCTAGAAAAAAAGCAACTCTAGTACAAAGTAGGAAGAAGACGAGACGACGAAGAGCGAGAGCATAAAGCGACGACTATGTACATGACGCTGCACGAGAGACAAGACGGAGGACGAGGATAGCGCGACGAGGACGACGCGGGACAGGCGGCGGACAGGAGCGGACGGCGAACGCGACGAGGACGGGAAGGGAAGGCAACACAAGGGTGATTGAAGCAGAACACAAGTACGATATCGAGAGAAGGGCAAAGTTTAATTTACACTCCAGTTTAGTATACTGGTAGGCTAGGAAGACGGAGACTAAGGGAAAGAACAGTGTCAAGAATGACACTAGATTTTTTCAACGGCTATATACCGTTTTCTTACAGTTCAGCCCTCTCTGAGATCACCAGAACTGTGTCAACATGAAGCACGTTCAAAAACTGGTATGTCGTACAAACAGTAGCCACCCCCCACACTAAAATCTCTACACACACTCCAGTCCTCTCACTCTCAGCTGTATCATCAAGCGCCTCACTTATAAACCTCAATATCGATGTGGCGTACGTTTCCCAACACCTCACTACTCAATACTCCACCCTAGTCGGCTGTGGTGCTGTAGTTGGTGTGCGGTGCTGGGGTGTAAATGATGGGTTGTCAATGACGTCATGTCAACATAACTACAGAGGGATACGTATGATTACTTGTAAAAACACGAAGGTCATAGACAGCCTCTGCACAATTGTTATGACGATTCAGCTTCCCCCGATGTGAGAGAATTACCGCGGGCACACAGAACAGAGGTTGCTACACAGGATAGGCTGGTAACCCAGGACCGTGTCATCTAGCGCGATTTTTCGAGGAAGGTTATCCAACTAGTGGAGTATGGAGCAAATAGCTACGGACGAGAAGATGACGACAGCGAGGGTCAGAAATTGATGCTTAGAGATAGGGTTCACAAGGATAAACTAATACAATCCTCGTGTGCACTGGGATGAAATTGGGGGACCACAGACCATAGAGTGACCATAATATATGCTTTTTATTTTCTTATTCACATGTACTTCGATGCATCATTGTTATACTCGTATGTGTCTTTGTTGGTCCTAACGAGTTATGCACTGGTATGTTTCAGGGGAACGACGCATCATCGCGGTGGACGGCGACTCAGCAGACGCGCAGGAAGGCAGACCCAATCGTGTGGATGTGTTCTGTGCAACAGCAAGTCAAGGAGTGGAAGAGTTTCTGCAACAACGGAACTTTTTGTCAAAGACACCGCTCAAGGTTATGCCTCCTCTTTATCAAACTACACAGTTCCAGGCCACGCCTCGTCTCTATCAAACTACACAGTTCAAGTCCACGCCCTCTCTCTATCAAACTATTCAGCTCCAGGTCACCCCTCCTCTCTATCAAACTATACAGCTCAAGGCCACGCCTCCTCTCTATCAAACTACACCGTTCAAGGCCACGCCTCCTCTCTATCAAACTATATAACTCAAAGCCACGCCTTCTCTCTATCAAAATATACGATTACTGGACATAGTTTGGTGGTTAGCGAGAGTGACCAGGGGTATTATTTCACACATCAAACACCCACCCACCCACCTATCCATCCAAAATTTTGCTCCAGTAATCCGTATAAATTTTGATAGAGAGAAGGCGTGGCTTTGAGTTATATAGTTTGATAGAGAGAGGCGTGGCCTTGAACGGTGTAGTTTGATAGAGAGGAGGCGTGGCCTTGAGCTGTATAGTTTGATAGAGAGGAGGGGTGACCTGGAGCTGAATAGTTTGATAGAGAGAGGGCGCGTTGTTGAAAAACCCCACTCCTGAACTGTGTAGTTTGATAGAACACATCCACACGATTGGGTCTGCCTTCCTGCGCGTCTGCTGAGTCGCCGTCCACCGCGATGATGCGTCGTTCCCATGAAACATACCAGTGCATAACTCGTTAGGACCAACAAAGACACATACGAGTATAACAATGATGCATCGAAGTACATGTGAATAAGAAAATAAAAAGCATATATTATGGTCACTCTACGGTCTGTGGTCCCCCAATTTCATCCCAGTGCACACGAGGATTGTATTAGTTTATCCTTGTGAACCCTATCTCTAAGCATCAATTTCTGACCCTTGCTGTCGTCGTCTTCTCGTCCGTAGCTATTTGCTCCATACTCCACCAGTTGGATAATTTTCCTCGAAAAATCGCGCTAGATGACACGGTCCTGGGTTACCAGCCTATCCTGTGTAGCAACCTCTGTTCTGTGTGCCCGCGGTAATTCTCTCACATCGGGGGAAGCTGAATCGTCATAACAATTGTGCAGAGGCTGTCTATGACCTTCGTGTTTTTACAAGTAATCATACGTATCCCTCTGTAGTTATGTTGACATGACGTCATATGACAACCCATCATTTACAGTCCGTCCGTCAGTCCGTCCGTCCGTCCGTCCGTCCGTCCGTCCGTCCGTCCGTCCGTCCGTCCGTCCGTCCGTCCGTCCGTCCGTCCGTCCGTCCGTCAGTCCGTCCGTCCGTCAGTCCGTCCGTCCGTCCGTCCGTCCGTCCGTCAGTCAGTCAGTCAGTCAGTCAGTCAGTCAGTCAGTCCGTCAGCCCGTCAGCCCGTCAGTCCGTCAGTCTGTCAGTCCGTCAGTTCGTCAGTCCGTCAGTCCGTCAGTCCGTCAGTCAGTTATGAATAACATATATAAGTAAGACTACACATGCATTTTTATTAATATTTGCATTTAGAACAATTATGACTAATATTATTTATTAATATTGATCAATTGATTTTACATACATGTGCATATTTCTATTTTAACGTTTTAAAAAGGACATCTTAATAGTGTTGTAATGCGCCTCAGAATGGTTATAGTGACAAGGTTTTTGGCGCAAAAAGAATGACGTCAAATTATTATTATTATTATTAAGTTAGTGCAATGGCGTAAGTAACACTTGTCGAAATATTTACGGAGATTACAAAACTAAATGACACCCTGACAATTTGGCCTGTCAGCAGAATTCCACCATTTATCTCGTACTCTTGAATAAGATTTGCCCTGCCCAGGTCCGTCAACTGAGTTTCCAATTCACGTCTATGACCTTCTATTTCATATTACGTTTTTCATTTCCAGCTAAGCTTCTGCTGACAGACCCGAGACTCGGGTGGCGCTGCTATTTCGGGCCTGCCACCGCGTGTCAGTACCGTCTGACGGGGCCGGGAAAGTGGGACGGTGCCAGGGACGCCATCCTTGGGACCATGGAGAGGATTCTGTATCCACTGAACACCAGACCTATACCAAAAAAGGTGGGACGTTCTCCGCCATGTATGTCCAACAACGCCCGAATATTTTAGGAATGCAATTTCACAAGAACAAATGCTGCAATAGGCTTAATGTAGTATCAGCAGAGCAAATACATCACACAGACGTATACGTAGTTAAACAAACAAACCTTGTCTTCAGTTTAGCAAACAATTTACACTGGTCAAAGTAACTAAATAAACGTAAACAGTGTCACTCTGCTGGAAGATATCTATATAATTCTAACTTTACTTAATTAGAATGGATGGACTAATCAAACCACTTCTATGTTGTCAAGTGTACGTGTGTGTGTGTGTGTGTGTGTGTGTGTGTGTGTGTGTGTGTGTGTGTGTGTGTGTGTGTGTGTGTGTGTGTGTGTGAGTGTGTGTGTGTGTGTGTGTGTGTGTGTGTGTGTGTGTGTGTGTGTGTGTGTGTGTGTGTGTGTGTATGCGTGTGTGTATATCTGTATATGTTTGTGTGTGTATGTGGGTGTGTGGGTGTGTGGGTGTGTTGGTGTGTGGGTCTGTTGGTGTGTTGGTGTGTTGGTGTGTTGGTGTTGTGTGTGGGTGTGTGGGTGTGTGGGGTGTGTGGGTGTGGGTGTGTGTGGGTGTGTGGGTGTGTGGGTGTGTGGGTGTGTGGGTGTGTGGGTGTGTGGGTGTGTGGGTGTGTGGGTGTGTGGGTGTGTGGGTGTGTGGGTGTGTGGGTGTGTGGGTGTGTGTGTGTGTGTGGGTGTGTGGGTGTGTGTGGGTGTGTGTGTGGGTGTGTGGGTGTGCGGGTGTGTGGGTGTGTGGGGTGTGGGGTGTGGGTGTGTGGGTGTGTGGGTGTGTGGGTGTGTGGGTGTGTGGGTGTGTGGGTGTGTGGGTGTGTGGGTGTGTGGGTGTGTGGGTGTGTGGGTGTGTGGGTGTGTGGGTGTGTGGGTGTGTGGGTGTGTGGTTGTGTGGGTGTGTGGGTGTGTGGGTGTGTGGGTGTGTGGGTGTGTGATGTGCATGCGTGTTATACTGTATCTCAGAAGGTATATATATATATATATATATATATATATATATATATATATATATATATATATATATACGTGTGTGTATTATGTGTGTGTGCGTGCACGCGTGTGTGTGTTTGTGCTTGCGTGCGTGCGTACGTGCGTATGCTTGCGCGCGTTTATTATCGTCCGTTGAATGTGTCACTACTCCAAATGATGACATCTGGATGACGGTTTCTCTGCAGGTCGCAGGGAGCCAAGGCAGGTTCAACTTTCTGAAGATCGCCATTCCTCTTGTTGCGATGGTAGCATTCGCAGTACACTGGTGGCAGACACACTACTGATGTGTCGGTCCTGAGTGCTTCACGAGTCCAAGTTTAAGAACTAGTAGCATAGACTTGTCAGCAAGAGAAACAATACGGTGCATGGTGCGTCTGTGGGTTTGATTAAGGGTCAAATCATTATAGATTGGTACGTAATTTACGTAAAGGCCTATTTGCAACACATGTGCAGTTATTAGTTACGTGGACATGCCAGACAATTACTTTGTCAAATATAATACTATATGTAGTACTATTGTCTTCATGTTGAGTCGTGTACTAAGCAATTAACTAAAATCGACATTAGTGTGAATTAGACATCAGACAAAACATGTTAAGTATAACTAGTATATGTATATTATAACTAGCTCGATCGTCGCTGTCTGGAGAGAATGGCAGTGTTTGTATCTTACATCGCGGAGAACTTTTATGGTACCAATGGGAAAACATATATTTCCCAAATTTAAATGACTTTATGAATTTAAGTTACTTAAAATGAATTTATATTTCAACAGACTATGTTAGTTTTTCAATGTAAACTGCTAGTATTTTTCTAACATTACACAATCATTGTTGTCATTACGAAACCGCCGTATAAGTATGTGCGCGACGCTTAGCCTTTTTAATTGATATAATAAAATCGGCTCAATGCTATCATTTGTGTACGCGTGTATTATGCCAACGTGTGGCGTCACCTGGTGCACACTGACGGATGTATTACTTTGGTTAGTATTAGCCTCGAATACCCAGACTCCGTGAGGTGGCAGCACCTTTTATCCCTTAACACCCACCTGGGGAATTACTGATGCCACCACTGGGACTATACTACAGAATAGGGTAGAGACGTTGACTACCTTTCAAGCTAACTATGAACTACACATTAAAATACGGATATACTTGTAGAAGATAGTGTTATACTATTAAAAGTATTCAACATTAACCCTTTAGACCTCAAGTCGGCCGTAGCCGGCCGGCTGTTTACTCCTCAAGTCGGCTGTACCCGGCCGTACATATTAGCATCCGAATTTGATCTATTCCAGAGGCGCTCTCTGGAGGATACTTTTAACATATATCGGCAATGCATTGTGGGTAGTTATGGCTACCGGTGCTATTCAAGTTTACGGAGTTTCATGCATTTTTTCGAAGTGCCCTATTTTTTGAGTTAGCAAAATGGCGTCGGCTGGTCCGATTCATTTGACTGCAGAAGAAGTCTGCCAAAGTGTTTGCTATTCAAGCCGTTTCACGCATCGAATATATGACTTTAGTCGATGATTCATTTCGAAGATCGTTGTTGTTGTCGGGGAAGTTCGTCGGTCGAGCTCATTTTATAAACACACTACGTCTATGTGAGACGAGTCCCATACTCGGTGTCCTATATTCTTGCACAAAGACAGTATGCTCAACTAGGATATAATTCAATGATCGGGTAGTTGTATTATAATTATTGTAGTATTTATAAATAGTGTAACTTGCGGGACTGTTCTGTTGTTTATTTGCTGAGGTTTCGACCGAGGCTGGCCGGGGTGGTAGCTGAAACACTTGGCTGCTGTACTGTGACTGGGCACTAGCTTCTCATGTTGTTGAGTATGCTTCCATTATATTCGAGTATATGCAACATTACTATATAAGGTATTATAATAAAATTGGTACCAATGTGTAGGTAATTACACTATCTTTCAAATAAACACAACTTGTAGCAGTAAGAAATGAAGCCTTAAAAAGTTACGTTACGTAATATATCATGTTATAGTAAAACATTGATATACTGGCACACCTGTTGTATTATGGTCAACTTTTTTAATTAATGAGAAAGCATATCTACATCCAATGTGAAGGTATTTATTTATGCCTTTAAAATAATGTTAACTTGGAAATTCAATAATAAAATACCTACGCCCCAAAAACGGACACCCCTGTCATTTTTCTGAATCTGACCTACTTTTCTGAGGAACCAGGGGTTTTACACACAAAAATGGCTGAGGTCTAAAGGGTTAAACTTATATTCACACATAAATATACAGAAATACTAATTTAAAGTGGTCTATGAAGCAGGAATTATGGCAGTATTAGCCTCGATTACCCTGGCTCCGTGAGGTGGCTGCACTTTCTAGCCCATCACACGGATAACATTAAAACGCCGGCTATTGCTGCGATCCCAACAGCTCGTGTTTGCCGTAAGTACAAGGTCGTGACCCCTGCGTGACCCAGTTGCCTAAACTTAACAGTCGCTAACTGGAGGAGCTCGAGACCTTCCCAGGTGACAACTGGTGTTTACCATCTGCACGAGGTGATTGGAATGCAACATCAGTCACCAAACTGTCTTATCGTTTAAGACACGCAGCCGAGCGAGAGTCCTGCGATAACCATGATAGAGTAGGGTACTATTGGCGCGTTGTTGTATGAGACTGATGGGCGTAGTTGTAGGTGTGAAACATCGTTGTGACGTGATTGCAAGTAAACTGTGTATAGATCTTTAACTAAACTTAATCACGATTGACACATGCGCGTAGACGTGTATTAATACGTTATATAATGTTGTAAAGTATTATTATCATATCAGATTCAGTCTCTCTACTAACATAGGGATAACATAATTTTTCAGATAGATAATGACACAAGTTACGATAGAGATTTTCTGTAATTAGATTACACAAAATATATGCGATCGCATCGCTAATTAATATCAATACACGCGAAATATTATTATTCACAAATTGGTAATAATGGTGGCATAAAAAACACATCTGGTTATTGGGAAAAATGTGGAAGTCGTCCAATTGTTTTCTCACTGTATAGACAGCTGCGTGCACCGCTTCTAATCGACTCTCAACTTTCAACGAAGGAAATGAAAGACAGTTATGCAAACGTATTTTGGGGCCAGCGTATTTTTTGAATGCAACAACTGTTATTGACTCATATGCCGAATACGCTACATACTTGTGTTGTATGGACAGCGTGACTTGTGATCAACACCACTGGTATGCCGGCAAAGGGTAAGCGATATTGCCCGGTACCCCGCCGAAAATATGGCTGACCCAGGTCTAAACTTTGATGATAGTCAAAAACAAGGCTAGGTGTTGGTATGTTATGTCTGTGTCTGTGTGTGTGTGTGTGTGTGTGTGTGTGTGTGTGTGTGTGTGTGTGTGTGTGTGTGTGTGTGTGTGTGTGTGTGTGTGAGTGTGTGTGTGTGTGTGTGTGTGTGTGTGTGTGTGTGTGTGTGTGTGTGTGTGTGTGTGTGTGTGTGTGTGTGTGTGTGTGTGTGTGTGCAACAAAATAATTACTTCAATTACTGTAACGTGAAGTATATAACTTGGTACTGTTCAAGGAAACAGTCGCATGTCTAGAATTTTGTAACATTTTTACTACTAGCATAATTACGACCACTCGTATGATGAAGAAAGGGTATGCATTTACAAATTTAATTTGAAGGACATTTTGAAAGTAACACAGAACAACAAAGACTGTAGCACATGTTCTGATGGTGTTGTAATTTTCCCTGAAATGAATGTTATAACTAGCCGCGTCACCATCTCGCTCATAAAACAGGAGATTCCATAAAATGTACTTCAAATCATGTTTAAAGGTTTATATATTTGTGTGTTTGTGTGTTTGTGCTTGTGTTTGTGTTTGTGTTTGCGGCTTGCGTGTTTGCGTGTTTGCCTGTTTGCGTGCCTTTATGTTTGCGTTTGCGTGTTTGCGTGTTTGCGTGTTTGCGTGTTTGCGTGTTTGCGTGTTTGCGTGTTTGCGTGTTTGCGTGTTTGCGTGTTTGCGTGTTTGCGTGTTTGCGTGTTTGCGTGTTGTTGTGACTGACGCAGTATGTGTGTGGTTGTGTGGTTGTGTGTTTGTGCATGCATACGTGTGTGCTCGTATGCGTGCATCTGTGCAGGTGGCGTACGTATATAATGTTCTGACGTATACAAGAGGCAAAACAATGTGAGGTTATAACGACAGGTCCAAGCGGACCTCATGCTGAGTAGACTAAATACAGCACACGTGGTAACGTTGACAGTTTCACACAAGTGTCAGCAGTGGTAGTCAGTTGGGACAGTGGACACGGTATAAGGCATGTGGACAAAACACAGCAATGGCAACATCACGACAGCCGTCGTTGTTCGTGTTTAGACACTCTGGGAATACGAAGTGTAAAGGCTCGGGCTGTCATTGACAAGGAATGACAGTAATTAGGCAAATGTAAGTAACATATTAACGTTAACTAGGAAAGGGAAAACGACAGTGAATTTGGCCAAACATAATTAAAATAGTGAAAGTGAGACAGGAGAGGAAGACGTAAGACTCACAGCAGAAGTTGCCCAGGCGATGTCGATCCGAGATGTGTGACGTCCCTGAGGCGAGAATGTAGAAATATAGCAGTTCTTAGGTACATTAAGACAGGTACGCCTACACCGGGCGACTGCTCCAATACGCTGTGGGTTATACATATCTGACTATGTTATAACATGTGCGTTACAAATATCTAACTACGTTATAAAATGTGGGTTATAAATACCTAACTATGTTATAAAATGTGGGTTACAAATATCTAACTACGTTATAAAATGTGCGTTACAAATATCTAACTACGTTATAAAATGTGGGTTATAAATACCTAACTATGTTATAAAATGTGCGTTACAAATATCTAACTACGTTATAAAATGTGCGTTACAAATATCTAACTACGTTATAAAATGTGGGTTATAAATATCTAACTATGTTATAAAATGTGCGTTACAAATATCTAACTATGTTATAAACTGTGCGTTACAAATATCTAACTATGTTATAAAATGTGCGTTACAAATATCTAACTATGTTATAAAATGTGCGTTACAAATATCTAACTATGTTATAAAATGTGCGTTACAAATATCTAACTATGTTATAAAATGTGCGTTGCAAATATCAAACTATGTCCTTGAAATGTGGGTTGTAATACTAATTATATATATAATATGGTTATAAATATCTAACTATATTATAAAATGTGGGTTTTATATATATATATATATATATATATATATATATATATATATATATATATATATATATATATAATATTATATTATAAAATGTGGGTTAAATATAAACTGTGCGTTACAAATATCTAACTATGTTATAAAATGTGCGTTACAAATATCTAACTATGTTATAAAATGTGCGTTACAAATATCTAACTATGTTATAAACTGTGCGTTACAAATATTTAACTATGTTATAAACTGTGCGTTACAAATATCTAACTATGTTATAAACTGTGCGTTACAAATATCTAACTATGTTATAAAATGTGCGTTACAAATATCTAACTATGTTATAAACTGTGCGTTACAAATATCTAACTATGTTATAAAATGTGCGTTGCAGATATCTAACTATCTTTAAAAAATGTGCGTTACAAATATCTAACTATGTTATAAACTGTGCTTTACAGATATCTAACTATGTTATAAACTGTGCGTTACAAATATCTAACTATGTTATAAAATGTGCGTTACAAATATCTAACTATGTTATAAAATTCGTTACAAATTTAACTTGTTATAAAATGTGCGTTAAAAATATCTCTATGTTATAAATTTTACAAATATCTAACTATGTTATAAAATGTCCGTTGCGATATCTAACATGTTATAAAATGCCCGTTGCAATATCTAACTATGTTATCAAATGTTTCAATATCTAACTATTTTTTAAAAATGTGCGTTACTATCTAATTGTTATAAATGTTTTACAAATATCTAAATATGTTATAAAATTTTTACAAAGGCATGTAAAGGGTTAATCATCAATTGTAAAATTAAATCGAAGTAACCCTTTATGTAATTTGCAAATTATGTTTAAGTTTTTTATATTGAAATGTATACATTTAACATATTTTGTATCGATTCTTATACCGGAAAGAACGGATTTTGTTGATTCGCAGAAGTCAACAGTTGTTTGTCTAGAATAGCAGATTATAGTTCAGAATGAATACCAAATTCCAAATCAGAGTGAATAGTATGGGTCAAAGTAAATGCCAAATTACAAATTAGGTGAGAGTGACTATATATCAATGTGAATAACAGGTGACGCGGTCTCACTAACATGACAATATATATGCCAGGTCACAGGACATCTAGTTATTACAGGTCATGAAACTCACCATTCAGTTATTAACTTTAACCAAAGGGTTACTCACTACAATTTAATGGTTAGGGTTATTCATTCAGTGATGAGCTTCATGATTTATGATAACTAGAGCAGACCTCTGCCCTTTGACCTGGTGACCTGTTGTTGACGTGTTGGCGTGCGTGCGTGCGTGTGTGCGTGCGTGCGTGCGTGCGTGTGTGTCACAGGCGGGCCACCAGCATGTCATGCCATGCGCTTCCGTCACCTCTGACAGAATACTAAACAGCCCTGTGATGTCTACAAGTAATATACTTGATTATTAGTAATATTACACAAATGAATAAAGATGTAATTGTCGATTCTGATAAGGAAATGAAAATGTATCTTAAATCTAACGTTTGCGTATTTTTAAACTAGTTTTCGTTATTCACCATCAGAGGGGTTTAGGTAACCAAAACTTGAAACCCTTTGTTGTGACGTACGTCGAACTGTTTA
>JAODUO010003561.1:0-14774 GCA_025642075.2 Ridgeia piscesae | reverse complement strand
TCATAAAAACAAAAAATTCTTTTTAAAATTGAAGTTTACAAGTCCCTTTGAAGTAACAATTTTTGGGGCCAAGTTTTTAAAAATTTTTATCGAAGAACGTTTTTATTAATGTTTGTGAAGAATTGTTTGTTGATTTCTGTGTTTTTTGGGGGAAATGTTAGTAACACCACCGGTGAACTTCACAGTTAAGTGATTGCTCAAGCGAGAGGAACTGTTTCGAAACGGAAACCCATTACCAAGGGTAGTCTTTCGACTAGCACCCCTAGACTCTCCTAAAAATACAATGATTATAAAAAATTTTATCTATTTGGGTATTCCCCCTACACGGGTAGGGCCCTTAAAACACAAACATGGTCATCGTCTGAAGCTCTCGGACCTGTTAGATTCCGTCGAACCATCCCCAGTTTAAATTTTGGGGATTGTAAAGACTAGGCCTATACAACGGCAAAGCGAACTGGCTTGCCCATTGTTGCTGCGCTTCAGCGCCAAATTGTTAGTTTAAAGGGGGAACGTTCCGAACGTAAAAGCTGCTGTTAGGACTACGTTTTTTTCTTCCATTAATACGAACAATTGGAGCATTAATACAAATTTCCACTTATACATAGATTACACAAGCGAAATAAAAACACGCCCCAATTTTTATTTTCGCACTAACTTCTATTTTCTGAAGTATTAATCGTGCGAAAATTTTAGGACCGTAAATGGACGTAAAGGTGCTGATTTAACAAACACCCCTACACACTAATACTTACTAAGCATTCATATTGCCATAATACTTATCTTATCTATAAAAATTTCAAATTGCCATAGAGATCAACTCTGACGGGAAGGCCTTGTTTCCCCCCTTATTAAATTAATTCTTTATTGTTTTAAAAATTTGGTTCACTTAAAATTTCGAAATTTTATATTTATTTTTGGAAATGAATATTTAATTTTGTAATGTTTTTGAAAAAGTTTTGTGTTTTTTTTAATTAAAATTTAACTACCCCGGTTTTAAAATTTTTCCTAATAAATATTTAAATTTTAAAATAATTATTTTTTTAATTAATTCTTTTGGGAAACTTTTCGGAAAAATTTTTAATTACTAAATTTTTCAATTTGCTTTTTTAATTTTAAATTCCCAAAACGGTATCCCCCCATCCAACGTCAAACCCTAAACGAAATAAGTCTTTGCTCCGGGTAGCCCCTTTTATAGGGAAAAATATTTCCGTTTGCCCACCCCAAAGGTCCCTTTAACCCCTTTTTATCAGTTCTTAAAGGTATGCTCATCAGGCATTTGGGTCAATCAACTAATTAAATCCCAAATCAATTTTAAAAGCTAAAAAAATTTTCCTTTTTTAATCTATCTCCCCTTCTCGTACTTTGCCTTTTATTTTTCACCATTCAACATACAAAAACCGCCTTTGAAAAAATTTTGATTTTCCCCGGGGAAACCCTTTTTAAAAAAACCCCCCAAAAAGATTTAATTTTTTTGCCAAGCCCAAGATCTGACACAAACTGTTTTGAAAAACCGGGGCGGGGTTCAAATAATAAAATAAAAAATTTTTTTGAAATCAAAAGGTTCCTTACGGGGTAAAAAAAATTTGGAAAAAATAAGGGGTACAGTAATAATGATAATAATAATAAAAAGAAGGGGAAAATGTAAAAAACCTTTAAAATTGGCTATGAAAATTATAAATTTTTAAAAAAAAAACAAGCTTGAAAAACATGGTTTATGTAAGTAATAAAAAAAATTTAAAAATAATATTTTATTCTTAAAAAAAATTTTTTAAAATGTTCGTTGTGTGAAACTAGTTATGCGGAAAATAAAAGTGTCTTTAATTTTTTGAACTGGTAATGTTGTTATTTTTTAAATTTTCCACAGATTTCCCCGAAACGCAAAAATTTGCATTTTAGACAAAACGGGGGGGTTTGGTATTTCCCGGTATGGGGGCCATTGTATAGGCCCGTACGTTTTTCGATTCGCTTTCGAAGGAAACCAGTACAGGACTCAGCCCGCCTCCATTTTTTCAAGGGGCCAGGAAGGCCCCCCAGGGAGGGGGGGGAAAGGGACCCGATAGTCGGCGATATTATAAACAGGTCCCGCCCAAAGAGATTCTCCAAGGGTTTTCTTGAACGTCATATCACTCCTCTATCTACAGTTTAATGTTTTGTTTTTTATTTTTTTACACCTTTCCAAATAAAAACAGTTCGTTGAAAACAAAGTCATACATTGAGCTTAAAAATTTTTGGAAACACCAGGTCAGTCAGGTAGATTTTCTTTTCCCTGTTCATTGCTTTGGAAAAAGCTACAAAAATTTTGGAGCTAGAATATCATTTCCCTTCAATTTTGCCACTTTGCTTGTAGCGATGATCTT
The DNA here is from genome assembly GCA_025642075.2 of Ridgeia piscesae. Taxonomy (NCBI): domain Eukaryota; kingdom Metazoa; phylum Annelida; class Polychaeta; order Sabellida; family Siboglinidae; genus Ridgeia; species Ridgeia piscesae. The sequence goes on along the minus strand of JAODUO010003561.1, from coordinate 12,417 downwards.
CTGCACAGCCACGCTCTTGAATGTTTGTAGCGCTCGGACTAAACAGGCACTTCTCCCCTTCAGCAGACATGGTAGTTTGTCGGCCTGGGGGTATTCCAAAACTGATGTTAGGATGCTGATCACGCTGGTTCGTCACACACTGAAATGAGAAAAAAAGTTTTAAACCACTGATTGCAAAGAGTGGTGAGATCCTATGATACCCAGGACCTACATACATGTAGACATACCAAACATATACGTACCTACCTACCCATCCTAGTAAACCCTGACATTCTGGAATAGGTAAGCAACGAACCACATATAATCGGTCAATAGAGATGATTATTTCTGATTTTAGGTCTACTTTGACCTCTGATTTGACCTTAACTTGATCTAATATAACTGCAGAAATGGACTCCCATCTTGGAAAACCCTTTAAAAGGGGTATTACACAACCCTCTATGTCATCGAGATAAAAAATTAAAAAATTGGCCGAAATTCAAGATGGCCGAGACCGCCGTCTTGAATTCTGACTAAAGGCTAAAGGTTGCACAAGTAGCAACTAAGCTAATTTTGCTCTACTAAGTATATAAAATACATTCGCATCTCGCTTCTCTCAGCTTCGGCGTAAGTTCTTTCCGCCTCTCCATCACGTGGTGCGACAAATCTTCGTTGATGAAGATGCCACGCGCTTTCTGCCTGACAGTGGCTTACAAGATGGCATCACGGCCCTTGTACGATTCAAGCTTCACGAAGAGGTCTTCGTCCGGCCCGATGAGTGTGATGCTCCCGTTCTGTGTGCCAGGTCTTCCGGCAGTTTCAGTGTTGCGGAAAAAGTTTTCCTAACGACTGCCAAGTTTCGGCCGCCACTTCCGCCACTCTGTTCATTAATGAGATTCAGTAAACACTTTATAGATAGTAGCAGTGTACTGTCACAGAGCCAATATGGCTTTCGATCATCAATGTCTAGTTCTCATGCATTAATTGATCTAGTGGAATAAATGAGTACACTAATGATTAAAAAGGTTCTCAACAATATGTCGGTACCTGTCAATGTGTAACAATTGTTTAAAAACACAATACATGCTTTTTATATTGCGAAACAGTGTCGTTTCTTATAAAGTACAGTATAGCAGGTGTCGGTATAACATCACAACAAGTCTTTAAACAATTGATTTTCCGTAAGACGTCACATTGTATGTTCATTTATTCAACAGTTACAATAAATGTTCATATATGAGTATTTTCTTAAGGGATTACTTAGCATCAACATTATACTTTGAAAGATAATGGTTGATACAAAATGAATTACCTGGTTTCTACTCGAAGTTGCTATACTGAACAATAAATGATTGGACATAATATTGTTGTGTAAGCAGTCACGTGAAAAATTACGGCAATCAAAAGCAAGTACCACCACTAAATTAAGTATTTTTATCCGTTTATTCCAGTTATAAACTTCCCTGATGTATGAGTAGGACATTCTTTGCGTTACATTTCGCGAATGGTCCCGCGACCCCATCTTTAAAAAAAGGGAAAATTGGGATTCCAGCTTTGTGAGAAGCTTAGATTTAAAAAAGCCTTTGAAAAAGCCACATTTAAACCCCCACGAAAAAGGTATGATTAATTGGGAAAAAAAATGGTTATTTGAAGGGAAATGTATTTTGGGAAAAATCTTTGGGGAACAGGAATTTAATTGACCTATTTTTTCTTAATATAAACAATGATTTAAAAAACAAAAGGGAAGTTTGGGGAAAAAGGGTTTGAAAAAAAACGATGGATTAAAGATATCAATAAAAGAATAGAAGGGGGAAACCCCTGGGAAAAGGGTCCCACCCGCGGGGAATACGCCCAATTAAAAGGGTTAATATTTCCGTAGCGAAAAAGACTTAGATTAACATTAGTTGATAGAAGAGAGGGGGAAAGGGAAAAAAACCCCGAAATTAAATTAGGCGGGAAAAACTAATAATACCGCGAAAAACAATAGTTTTCCATTTGTTTTTTGCATGGAGGCATATCGCAAGAAGGTATTGATATTTTTTATATTTGGGAAACAACCAAAAATAAAAAACTAGGGGGTATTTTTTGAAATGCCTTTAAAAAAAAGTGGATAAAAATTGGAAAAAGGAAAAAGAAGCTAGAGAAAAAATTTAATTGAAAAAAAAATAGAAATATTTTAATTTTAATTTTGTAAAAAATAAAAATCGGGAATATATAGAAGTTAATAGTTTTGAAATTGACTTCGGGGGTAAGGGTTTCTGCACCTGCCACTTTTTCTGGTTGGAAACTGTTTCAACTATCGGGCACGCGGGTAATAGGAAGTGAGGCAAATCACGACCCGGTGCTCAAAATTCCCAAAATTCCCGCCACGATATCAATTGGTCGTCAGCACGGAGAGAGCGTTAGTCGCGAAAAAAGAATGAATCGCCGCGCCGAGGGCCCGAACTTTCTTGTGTAAACATGTATAACGGAAGAATTGGGGTAGTTAAAACGGCCCTTGTTTGCTTCGGTTAATGGAAACATGGCTTGTTCTAACAAACAGGTTTTCCAGTGCCCGCGAGGAACGATATCCCGTTTTGCCAAACGAAAGGGTTTTGGGTGGGCAAAAACGCCGAATCCAAAACTTTCCCCCAGTTTTTCCCGGGTTGAAGATTCGTTTTTCCCTTGTCCTAGGAAAAACCCTTGGGGGGGTAGGGGACGTGCAAAATTTGAAGAGTTGTCGTGGGGGCATGTGTCTGCCCAAAGAGTTGGTCTGGAACAAACTGCGAAGGAAAGAATTGGGCATACCAAGCAACCACTCTAATGCAATACGTTCTCACCGAATTACCGAAAATTGTTTATAATACTGTTGATGGAAACAGAGAAGATATGATGAGGCATGGCAAAGAAAACCTATGTTCAGCTTCCAAGTTAATTAGAGATCCATGGTATTTGGTTGGTTTTCCTACCGTGATCGAAGTAAGACAGATTTTAATGGTGAATCGCCAGGATTGTTGTTCATCGTATATGAATAATTTCGATGTTTTCATTATCGATGACAAGCTATGTGGTGCCAGGCGACATAACATGTCAGGTGTCGCATGGAAATATATCTGGTGTGTTCCTATTGCTATAGGAAACTTTGTGAAAATTACGTTTTACGGTCTTCAGGTCATTTCATTGTGCGAAGTGGAAGTATATGGTGTGGCGGTGCCATGTCGGAGCAATCCATGCAATAATGGAAAAACGTGTCGCCGAATTGCGAATACAAATTCTTATGAATGTCTCTGTCCACCTGGTTTCAATGGCTTGAACTGCACTGATGCAATTCCGTGCTGGAGTAACCCGTGTCACAATGGTGGCTCCTGCCGAAATACTGAAATGTGGAACCTCTATCAGTGTTTCTGCCCTGGTAACACGACAGGTTCAAATTGTGAAGATTTCAAGTCATGCTGGAGCAATCCGTGCGACAATGGTGGCACTTGCGCGAAGAAAAATGTTTCCTACACGTGTGATTGCTTGTCGAAATGGACTGGATCAAATTGCAAACGGGTGAAAGAACAACACGAAGTACGGGTGATGTCTATGACGACAAAGGTGCTTATCGGTGTGGGGGTTGGCACAGGCGTTGTGGTAGCTGGAGGTGGCCTAGCTGCCTGTGTTGCGTGTCCGACTGAAGGCAATATAGCGTCAAAAATTGGAGCTGCCGTGGCAATGAAATCAATAAAATCGAGTTTACATGGAGGCATGGAGTTGGGAGACGACGATGAAGAGGAAGACGACGACGAAGAGGCGGTGTTATCGATGTGGGACTATATTGTAGGACCATATCTTTAGCTATGAGTTCGCAGACAACAAAGCTGACTATGTTTTATATCAATACGTGAATTATTAACGGTGCCGTAATAATATATATATATATATATATATATATATATATATATATATATATTCGATAACATTGATTTATATATTTATATATATAATGTATGTATATATATTATATAATAATACACTATATAATTATGTATATATATATATATATATATATATATATATATATATATATATATATAATACATAATATGTATGTAACATTTAGTTAATATATTTAGTTGAGATAATAAGATCATAACGAGCACAATATATATATATATATATATATATATATATATATATATATATATATATATATATATATTTAGAAATGTTAATTATTTTCATGATGACTGCAAGTACACTTTTAAAAATATTAAATAATACTAACTTCAAAGTAATTTATTACTCTAATTTATATAACTCAACAGAACTGTATACATAATGGTAATAATAATCATTCCCCCGGAATATTGTAAAAACTACTACATTCCCTGTGGAATTAGGTGGTACCACAAACTGGCTAAGTACAGTTCTACTAGTTTTATACTTTAACTGTTGCAACAACAAGGTTCATAAAACAATATTCCAGTTAACTTAATTTGACAATGTAATAAATCTCTCTGCAATACAGGCATGTGGTATCACTGTCTTAATATATATAGGGGCAGTATTAAGTCACATACCAACTAGGAACATATAAACCAATCATAAAGTTTGATTGACATTTGAGAAAACATTTGCCAATCTAGTTGTGTCTAATGAACACAAATGAGTTGGCAACCAGCTAGTGAACAGCCGTAGCCCAGGGTTCCAATCTTCCTTGTTTGTTATGGGTTGGACTACCCTGTTATGTGTATTCAGGTTGTTCTTAGTTGCTGACTGGGCCTGATAGCCTTTGTTCACCAGTAGCCCCCTCAGTCCTCCCCCTGGCTCGGGAGCACTGCTGTAGCTCTGCTGCCCATTAGTTTATCTGCTTACACTGCATGTTGCTGGTGGACTCATTTTATGATGAACAGTTTCATGTTCATTTAAATTTCTCTTCCTTGACCACTGCCTTTTTATGAATGTGTTTGTTACATATTTGGAATTAGCAGTTCCTATGCACAAAGCAGTCAAAGCTTTCTATCCAGAATATATTTTATTTGTTAACAAAGTTGAGTTATCATTAATCATAGACAGAAAGGTGGAATTCTTTGTTATTTCAGATAGAATTCCATATTTATTTATAGCTATATAATAAAGTCCTGGAATATTTAAATGTTACAAACATTAAATTCTTTGTTATTTCAGATATCATTTAATGTTACTACATGTAACATTAAATGATATCTGAAATAACAAAGAATTTAATGTTTGTAACATTTAAATATTCCAGGACTTTATTATATAGCTATAAATAAATATGGAATTCTATCTGAAATAACAAAGAATTCCACCTTTCTGTCTATGATTAATGATAACTCAACTTTGTTAACAAATAAAATATATTCTGGATAGAAAGCTTTGACTGCTTTGTGCATAGGAACTGCTAATTCCAAATATGTAACAAACACATTCATAAAAAGGCAGTGGTCAAGGAAGAGAAATTTAAATGAACATGAAACTGTTCATCATAAAATGAGTCCACCAGCAACATGCAGTGTAAGCAGATAAACTAATGGGCAGCAGAGCTACAGCAGTGCTCCCGAGCCAGGGGGAGGACTGAGGGGGCTACTGGTGAACAAAGGCTATCAGGCCCAGTCAGCAACTAAGAACAACCTGAATACACATAACAGGGTAGTCCAACCCATAACAAACAAGGAAGATTGGAACCCTGGGCTACGGCTGTTCACTAGCTGGTTGCCAACTCATTTGTGTTCATTAGACACAACTAGATTGGCAAATGTTTTCTCAAATGTCAATCAAACTTTATGATTGGTTTATATGTTCCTAGTTGGTATGTGACTTAATACTGCCCCTATATATATTAAGACAGTGATACCACATGCCTGTATTGCAGAGAGATTTATTACATTGTCAAATTAAGTTAACTGGAATATTGTTTTATGAACCTTGTTGTTGCAACAGTTAAAGTATAAAACTAGTAGAACTGTACTTAGCCAGTTTGTGGTACCACCTAATTCCACAGGGAATGTAGTAGTTTTTACAATATTCCGGGGGAATGATTATTATTACCATTATGTATACAGTTCTGTTGAGTTATATAAATTAGAGTAATAAATTACTTTGAAGTTAGTATTATTTAATATTTTTAAAAGTGTACTTGCAGTCATACATGTACTCACGAAAATGTACTCGGGCCCCATTTCTGATATATATATATATATATATATATATATATATATATATATATATATATATATCTGTGTGTGTGTCTGTGTGTAACTCATTTGAACTTCTTGAATATCTCAACTAAATATATTAACTAAATGTTACATACATATTATGTATTATATATATATATATATATATATATATATATATATATATATATATATATACATAATTATATAGTGTATTATTATATAATATATATACATACATTATATATATAATAAATGAATAAAGTGTATATTGAATTTATCGAATTTATTATATATATATATATATATATATATATATATATATATATATTGTACAGCTGTACGGGCAATATACCCTTCACGTCACAACGTCATTTGTACAGCAGGTTTAAATAATAAATACACACCATTAGTTAGGACTGTTTTGAAGCTTTGTTGTCTGCGAACTCATAGCTAAAGATATGGTCCTACAATATAGTCCCACATCGATAACACCGCCTCTTCGTCGTCGTCTTCCTCTTCATCGTCGTCTCCCAACTCCATGCCTCCATGTAAACTCGATTTTATTGATTTCATTGCCACGGCAGCTCCAATTTTTGACGCTATATTGCCTTCAGTCGGACACGCAACACAGGCAGCTAGGCCACCTCCAGCTACCACAACGCCTGTGCCAACCCCCACACCGATAAGCACCTTTGTCGTCATAGACATCACCCGTACTTCGTGTTGTTCTTTCACCAGTTTGCAATTTGATCCAGTCCATTTCGACAAGCAATTACACGTGTAAGAAACATTGTTCTCCGCGCAAGTGCCACCATTGTCGCACGGATTGCTCCAGCATGACTTGAAATCTTCACAATTTGAACCTGTCGTGTTACCAGGGCAGAAACACTGATAGAGGTTCCATATTTCAGTATTTCGGCAGGAGCCACCATTGTGACACGGGTTACTCCAGCACGGAATTGCATCAGTGCAGTTCAAACCATTGAAACCAGGTGGACAGAGACATTCATAAGAATTTGTATTCGCAATTCGGCGACACGTTTTTCCATTATTGCATGGATTGCTCCGACATGGCACCGGGACACCATATACTTCCACTTCGCACAATGAAATGACCTGAAGACCGTAAAACGTAATTTTCACAAAGTTTCCTATAGCAATAGGAACACACCAGATATATTTCCATGCAACACCTGACATGTTATGTCGCCTGGCACCACATAGCTTGTCATCGATAATGAAAACATCGAAATTATTCATATACGATGAACAACAATCCTGGCGATTCACCATTAAAATCTGTCTTACTTCGATCACGGTAGGAAAACCAACCAAATACCATGGATCTCTAATTAACTTGGAAGCTGAACATAGGTTTTCTTTGCCATGCCTCATCATATCTTCTCTGTTTCCATCAACAGTATTATAAACAATTTTCGGTAATTCGGTGAGAACGTATTGCATTAGAGTGGTTGCTTGGTATGCCCAATTCTTTCCTTCGCAGTTTGTTCCAGACCAACTCTTTGGGCAGACACATGTATAATAACACCCAGCTGGCTTGCAACTTCCCCCATTACCACAGGGATTGCTCCAACACGGAGAACCTAGATGAGGTTCTCCATAAACGGACACTTCGCACAACGACAACTGCATGTCATTTGCACGTTCGACTATCAACGCCACAACGTCTCCTAAGTGATCATGACAATCGTAGTGTCTTCCAACGAAATGAACATTGTCTGAGTATTCACACAACCCGTACACGCCACGGTAGATGCCAACTTTAACATCCACAAACAAAACATTTGCAGAATCATTCGTCTCTAGTTGCACTCTCCGAACTGCCAGCACTGCTCCCAGAGATACCCTCCACCAGGGATGTTGGTTTCTCGCGGTGAGGGAGCAAGGGGAATCAGAACCTAACCTGTCAACAGCACGGGAAGCGCCAAGCTGAGGCTGTAAAGTTGTGGATTGCGTTGCGTTTTTTCTAGCCGACCAAACCGTTACGTTGTGGCAAAGCGGGATATCAGTTCCTCGCGGGCACTGGCAATACGCTGTCTCGTTAGAACTAAGCTTACATGTTCCTCCATTCAAGCACTGAAGCAAACAATTGGGACGTCGTCTGTAACTACCACCAATTCTTCCAGCCCTTATACAGTAGATTGACACAAGAACCAGTATCAGGGCCATCGGCGCGGCGATTACATTACTTATGTTCGCGACTAACGCTGCTCTCACGTGCTGACGACGCATATTGATATCGTGGCGGGAATAATCTTGAGTAGACCCTAAATTGGTGACGTCACCGGGTGCGTGATTTAACAAAACACGCCTACACGACTGTAATGACCGTTGACGTAAGCATGTCCATATTGCCCATAATACCTCGCGTGTCCGGTTATGCTAGTTAAAAAGATTTAACAAGATTGCCACCTAGAGAATCAACTCTAGATGGCAGGTGGACAAGAAAGCCCTTTGGCTTATCGATAGTCCAGCCTATCTATCTAAATGTACCCCGCCCTTCTTAGGTATATGTCGATTTTATTTCTAAACATATTAACATTACTAGTACCTATACAATCAGCCGATAATCTGTTCCATTCATTTACTGTTCTTTGTGAAAATGAAAATGTTCTAATATCTAGTCTACACTGCTTCTTTTGCTAATGTAATTCCATGTTCTCTAGTCGTTCTCTGTTCCTTAACCTTAACTTCTATCTTATCTCCTCTCAGTCTCCTGGTTTCTAGTGTTGTTAATCCACATTCTTTTAGACGCATTTCATTTAAACACCTCAATCTGAGTTTTTGTATAATTTTGGTTGCTCTCCTTTGTACTCTTTCTAGCATATCAATATCCTTCTTGCGATATGGCCTCCATGCCCGTATGCAATATCCTAAATGAGACCTAACTATTGTTTTGTACAGCGGTATTATTAGTTCTTTTTCCTTGTACACTATATTTCGCCTAATTAATCCAAGAACTTGGTTTCCTCGCTGCTGCAATTCCACACTGCTCTGATACCTTCATATCAACAATAATAGTTAATCCTAAGTCCTTTTCCTTTACGGTAGTATTTAGTACAGTATCACCCATTGTATATTGTGCGTATTCATTCCCATGTCCTGAGTGGAGGCACTTACATTTCCCATAATTAAACAGCATTTGCCACTTCTCAGATCATTCGGTCAATTTATTCAGATCATCTTGTAATTGCTGTCTATCTGCATCACGTTTTTATTTTTCTAAAATTTTTAATATTTTTAAAAAAATAATTATCAAAATAAATAAATATATCTAAAATATCCTTTAAACAGAAAAAAAAAATTCTTTTTAAAAAATTATTTTGGAACTAAGGTTTCAAAATAAAAGGGGGGGGTTTGGGGGTTTTGTTTCATTTGATGTTACCTTGGTGTGAAATTTTTAACATGAATTTAACCCTGTTTTTTCCAATAAATTAAAAACCCCAATAAAACCGTGTTTTTCCCTGAAAAATTAAATCAACTTTAAACAAAAATATGGGGGTTGTTTATCCCTAAATAATATATTATTTTTTTCAGATTTTAAAAACTTTAAAGGTTTACAATTTTTCCTTTTTCTTTTTTGGAAAAAAACGAACCTTTAAAAAACCCAAAATTTTGTTTTTTTGTTTTTTTTTTTTCTTTAGCCTTGTTTTTTTGGAAAAAATAAAAAATCGTTAAATTTCTTTTTATTTTAAAATTAACGGAATATTCAATTTTAATATTTTAACTCAAATTATAAAATACGGTATAAACTTTAAAAATTAATTATAAATATTCAAGAACCAATTTTTTTTCCACTCGCAGGAGGCGATCCATGTTTATATGACACTTTCCTCAAGTCGAGACCAGACTCAATGGAGGTTCAGGCGATCGAGACGGTCTGCAAACTCTGCAAGGAATACGGGTGAGCACTGCATGTACGTCCATTCTGAATCTTAAATTTTAATATACTTTATACAACAAATTCACGTACGTAGAATTATATGATGGTATGATTAATTGTTATTCCACGTACTTATTGTACTGATGCATTTAATCTTACTTATTTACACATTTTAGTACATATCATTAATGTTATTATATTGTATCTTTGCAAAAAAAACACAATATTACCTGATTATTTATTTATGATACTTATTTACTGTACTTATTTATATATTTAATTTTTCAATTTTATGGTTGATTATTATTGTTATAATTTTAATGTGTCTTATCAACTGTGTATGGATCACCAATCTTATTACTGACATTTTAATGTGTAACCTTTCCGTTTCTAATGTGATGCTTAAAATGAACAATAATAATATCTTTTGATTCTTTGAACCTAGTATATGTATCCTTATTTCTAAAACTGTTAAAACACATGAAATGATAACCACATTTTGCAGATTATTGTCCTAGTTATTAACGATTGGTTATCATGATAACATTGAGCTGTTCCCAGTTACAAATCACTGTGTCAGTATTATATTCATACAGCGTTATTTCATTCAGCTTCGATCATTAATTTTTTTATTAAAAAAGGGGCCGGGGGAAGGCTTTTTTTCCTTCGAGTGTTAGTTGAACATTTTTTAAAACCCCCTTTTTAAAAAATTTACCTTTATAACAGGTATCAATCCATCTGTTGAAAACAAATGTTTGTTGACTTTAAGGTTTGATGAACCTCTAAAAAATACAACAACAATTACTACTATTACTACTACTATACTATCCCTACTCCCTATCTCTACCCCCCGCCTCCCCCTACTATACTACTAAAATTATATATTTTTTTTTTAGGTGTATATATTTACTCCGTTTTCTTTTCCTTCCTATATATATACACACACACCCCCTACTCCATACTATACTACTCTCTACTACTTATACTACTACTTATCAATAGTATTACTATTAAAATTTTTTACACGGGGTTTCACTGTGTCTGCTGACGCGATCGGGGCAAAAAACCCCGGGGGAAAAGCCGGCGCCCCAAGCGTGGGGGCCACACCCTACCTGCCCTCGAGGGGAGGGAAACCTTGCGGCTGCCCGCCGATACGGAGCAAGCACAACCAGGTAGATCTAGGACTCTAGGCTCTTTGTGAGATACCGGTGATTTTGAGGGGTAGGGACACAGGTGCCTCTCCCGTGTTCTGTTGGCGGCACGAAGAACGCTCACAATATGTAATTATGTCTTTGTGCTGACGCGACCATTGTTTCTTTTGTTATTTTATAACTGTTTTCTTTAACTAAACTGTTGAATTTGACATGTTTTAAGTTTTTATTGTACAACTGTGGAGTGGGTTGTTCAGTTCAGTCCTAAGAATATTCTTGACAATGTTCTTGAAAAAGTACTATTTTAGCCAGCAAATGTTCGTCAATGTTCTTGAATATGAGTTCACACTTTCTGTATGAACCATGCCTGTTGCACATGGTGCATGTATGGGACGCGTAAATATAGGACTTAGAAACGGGTGATATTTGAAAACAACCTTGTAATGTAAGTAATGTAACCTGTGTGCAGTAGCCCCCGGGCCCTTAGGTCAGGCATGTTAGCAGGGGGGTTTTTTTGGTTTTTTCTTTTAAAATAATTTTTTTTAATTTTAAAGCCTTTTATTTTTTTCCCCTTCCCCCCCTGCCCGTAGGAGCGGCTGTGGCAGGCGCTGAAGGACGGAGACATCGACATGGTGGTGAGCGACCATTCCCCTTGCACGGCTGACCTCAAGCTCATGGAAGCCGGCGACTTCCTCCAGGCCTGGGGCGGCATCGCTTCGCTGCAGTTCGGTAGGTCACTAGAAGGAGACGGACTGTCTCTCACATATCAAACAATTCCAAGCGTTATTGCGAATACGAATACATGTACAGTTTGTACATACAACACATAGCCTCTAAAAGGTGAATATGTTAAACAATGAGTAGGTACTATTAAATAAGGTTATAAGTTAGATAAGTGTAAAAGTAGTATACCAGATAAAATAATGATCAATATGTCTGGTTGTATAATAAATATGCAATTTATACATGTAGATAAACTCAATTTAACAATAAAAAAGTTAAAATGTGAATGGATGAAGTAAAGTATAAACAAAATTAATAATAAACATATGTGCAGACATTATAGCTATCTTACTGGTTTACTGTAGTATTATTAGAATAAAAAACAAAAAAAAAAGGGGCCAACCCCCCCTGAACAAAATGTTCGTAACGGTATGTCACTTATTTAAGTATTAAATCTATTTTAAAAAGATGCGTCTTAAACGCCATATTAAGCGAC
>JAODUO010003560.1:0-11653 GCA_025642075.2 Ridgeia piscesae | reverse complement strand
GACGGTCAGATGCCAGACTCGGCGGAGAAGTTGATGACCACTCTACCTGGGGTCGGCCGGTACACAGCGGCGGCCATTGCTTCCATCGCATTCCAGAAGGTTTGTCAGCTACAGACACAAACAACATATTTGCTATAAACTACTGTAAAAGTGAAATTGTTTCAGTATTCACTGAATCAGTTTAGTTTATATTTTAGGAAAGACAAAAATATTTTTGAATTTTATTATTTATGTTCATGTCCATGACTATGATGTACCTGGTAGTAGACGACATCACTATTGTTGCTAGAGTTTCTGTTCATTTGATAGATGGTGCAGTAAAAAACAGCATAAACATACTTAATCACTAGCTTACTTTGCTCCATACAGGTTTAGTTACTTGAATTGATATGTCTAAGTTCACTGTAAATGAAGTTACTGTACTTTCTGTGTGTTTCTATTACATTCACTACAGGGCAATGACTTGTGGCCTCTTTACCAAATTGTTACTGTGGGAAAACCAGATGATATTGGATACACAGGTAGTTAAAACTATTATTGAAATGTCAGTTGATGTACAGGTAATTAAAACTTACGTTTAGATGTCACTTGATATAAGCTAGTGATTTTATCTAGACTACAGGTAGACACCCCCTATTACTGGTTGTAATGAAATATTCTTCGGCTTCCTTCTGACACTAGCAGTGAGCCTGTAAGTGTGTACTGTTCCCGCAGGTGACAGGTCTGGTGGATGGGAATGTGAACCGTGTCATCGCAAGACTGAGAGTCATCAGTGCTGACATCTCGAGTCCACCTGTCACTCACGCAGTCTGGTGGGTGTCCTCTGTCACCCACTTGTGTTAATGCATCACTAAAATATTACATTTTAGTACTCTGACTGTAATCGAGCTAGTCTGTGTCCGTCCGTCCGTCCGTCCGTCCGTCCGTCCGTCCGTCCGTCCGTCCGTCCGTCCGTCCGTCCGTCCGTCCGTCCGTGCGTCCGACCGTCCGTCCGTCCGTCCGTCCGTCCGTCCGTCTGTCTGTGCTCATGTATGTGTACATGTATGTGTACATGTATGTGCACATGTATGTGTACATGTATGTGTACATGTATGTGTACATGCGTGTATGGTTATGATGGTATTGTGCATGTGCGCGAGTGATGAACAAGTCCCATCAAGGTCATGTGACTCGTCTCCACCATGTCGAAAGGTAAATTAATTTCATCTGTGTATCTGCCACCGGCACAAGTCCACTAGCGCCATTGTCCAAACAACAGGAAGACTATGACTGTTCAAATTTATGTCATAACAAATATCAATATTAATACCTTAGGAAACCGTCTTCTACATCCATGTGACTGTGGCGCCTTCTCGAGACTGGGCATTTTTGTGAAACATAAGATGTGCAATTTGGAGCATCTGATAAGGACACGCAAACGTTTTCACTTGATAATGTAACGAGTAGTTTGATGGCATGCAGGTCTGCAGTGGACAGACTTGTGGACCCCAAGAGACCAGGGGACTTCAACCAGAGTCTGATGGAGCTAGGGGCAACTGTCTGTATGCCCAAGAGATCGCTGTGTGACCAGTGTCCAGTCAGCCACCTTTGTCATGCCTACAGCCAGGTATGGAGTCCTCTCAAAAGCACCGCCTGGCGCCTGCAGTATGTTTGTCCCTGTTCTTCCTCTTTTATAATCATCATAAATATAGTTAATGTACCTGTTGAATGAAAGTTGTATCCAAATGTAATTTTGTCCTCGCTGTAATAAAGTTCTAATGAGATCACTTCAGTTTTGGACAGTTTTGAACAGCGAGAAAAATGCTCTTTATATTCTACATGAATTAGGTGGGGAAATGTATATCTACATGAACAGGTGAACAATATATTGTTTATAAGCTGTGAAAATGTGGTCTTACACGCCTCAGGCTACAGTCCTTAGAACAACTGGTTGTAGACTAGCCTAGGATCTCTTCCTAGCAGTAACCTGTTTGGGAACTGGTCTGCGTGATGGTGTAGTGGACATCACATCCACCTGGCATGTCACTACCTGGACTGGGCAGGTTTGGTATATTTGGTGTAAAACTGGTTCTAAACATTGGGGACTTACTTGGAAATCATGTTAAATGTCACTCCCATCTGAATTTTTTGGACTTGAGAGATAAACTGAGGATGACAAGCACCCTGGCAGTGACCACCCTCAGTGCCACGGTAGAAAGGTCGGCTTGGTGATACTTTTCTGAATAAGACTGACTTGTATGTACATAATATGTACAGACTAGTTAGTCAATAATAATAAATTTTATTTTAACACCACATATCTCTACAAAGTAGATTCAGGGGTGCTTACATGTCAAACAAAGTAAAAACAATGCTGATTGCTGGAAACAAATAAAACTTAATAAAACAAATTATTTGGATATTTTTACCCCAATTTATGCCCAGATACTGAAACGTTGAAATGTTTGTAAACACATCTAGTCTGCTCTTCAGGTTTGGTTAACTGTGACTGTTAATGTGTGAAGAAATCACTCAGTGCCGGATGGATGTCACATAAACTACGCATTCGTGATTGACAGGTGCAAAAAACAAAAGCAACATCTGCCTTGAAGTTTGGTCAGAATGTGTGTGCTACAGTGCTGCCTCCTGCTGAGTGTGGTAAGAACCAAGACCATACTTAACAATATTTTCTCTTCGTTCTGCGGCTGTTTCTGATAACATCATCTGTAACTGGGATGCTTTAAAGAAGGTATTTCTTCCTGTGATGTTATTTCTAGAGGTGGTTCTACACTTACGGTGAAAGGTTAGACGTTCCTTTTTAATCTATCTACAGTAAAAGCTAGTAAAAAATTAAAGGCAAGTTTTTATATAGTGCAGCATCCAGTCCTCAGGACCGTGCAATGCACTTTACACTTTACTTCCCTGACAGACCTGTTCACTCAGACACCAGCTCAACTTCTCTGGGAAGAATTCAGCCATATGCGACAATTAATGCGCGAAGGCTGTTCGT
Organism: Ridgeia piscesae; assembly: GCA_025642075.2. Taxonomy (NCBI): domain Eukaryota; kingdom Metazoa; phylum Annelida; class Polychaeta; order Sabellida; family Siboglinidae; genus Ridgeia; species Ridgeia piscesae. The sequence continues at coordinate 8,664 of JAODUO010003560.1, read as the reverse complement.
ACACATATCCACCCCTGTCTATAGCCAGGTATTCATTTATAAAGCCCAATTTTAACCCCCAGGGGTTCAACCCCTGACACCAAACTTATACCCTTTGAGTTTTCATTAACGGGAATATTTGTAAAAGGTTTAATATGCAAATATGCAACAAAATATTTTTTATTTTTTTAAGGGTTTATTTTGAAAATTAAATCCACTGAACATTGTCAAATTTCACTCCCAAGGGAAAATAAAAAAAACAGTTCATAAAAAATAATTTGCCTAGCAAAAAATTAAAAATAATTTTTCTTTTTTTTCAATTTTTACTCCAAGATACCAAAATTTTCCCGGGACCAAGGAAACAGTAGGGCAAATCCTTTCACGGGTTCAAGGAAAAGCAGTGATTAAAATTTAATTTTTTTAAAATTAACAAAAATTTTTTTTCTTTTTTTAATTTGCGCTATTTGGGTTTTAACAATTTTGGACTTACCTTACTAAAAAATTTATTAAAAGGGTTAAAATTTTATTTTCCGATTTTGAAAATATCCCATAATGACATTTTAAAGGACTTTTTTAATCAATTAGAATAAAGAAGATTCTTCCATTTAATACAAAAGGCCGGGGGGTGACTTCAACTCCACAGAAATTCAACCCCTTTTTAAAACCGGGGGAATTTTTTCACCCTTTCCATACGGAAAATTTTTTAAAATTTTTAAGGGGCACCCTTGGCATTAATTTAATAGGGTATTTTCCCAAAACTAATTGCGGGGAACAATAACGGGGAAAAAAAGGGAAAACCCCGATTACTTGCCTTTTTTTACAATAGTCTGGTACATGGTATTTGATGCAAGGTATGACATTATACGACGTGACATTGTTGTAGTCTCCCAATCAAATGTCTCCTACAAAGACTTTATGCATGACATGGCAAATATGAAGTGAACTTCTAACAAAATCATATCACGTAAACATGCTGAAATAGTTAAAATATATAAATTTATTGATTGTTTAAAAAGTACACATCATGATTTATAGGTTGATAATGTTTTCATTTGTGTCAGCCTAGGGGTACTGAGTTACCCCAGGAAGGGTAAAAAGAAGCCTCCGAGGGTGGAGACAGCAGCCGTGTGTGTAGTACACAGGTCAAAGGACAGAGAGAGACAGTTTCTTCTGGTGCAGAGGCCAGCAACAGGTCACAACAATTGTCTTACAAAATTCAATAAATACAGTCTAAAAATGAGTGGGGTCAAGCTTAGCAGGGGTTGCTGTTTTTCAAGATTTGTGGATAATATTATGTTGCAAGGATTATTGCAATTTTAGATCAGATTATTGCATTTTTTATTAGCAGTTGCAGGAGAAAGGTTAGTTATCATAATATGCATATATTTAGCCTTCACTACCTTGCCACTGTTTGTGAAACAGGACAGGCTAAATTAAACCAGTACATATAAGTCGGTATGGGTTGGGTAGTGTTTTACTGCAATATAGATGTGTATGTAGGCCCTAGTTTCCTGACATGATATGTACATATTTAGTACAGGATTGTGTGGAAACGTAATGTGTGTATTCTTTGTAAGTTTGAAATACAGCTGTAGACGTATCTTGTGAAGAACGTTGGTTGTAATTGTTAAAAATAACAGGTTTGAAGTTTATCATATTTTTTTTAACTTTAATAAGCGTTAATAATAATAATAGTACTATTAATAATATAATTATTAAACTACTGGTTTGGTGATTAACCGAATAACAAAATGTGTATTGAGTAATTTTTATAGATTTAATCATGATGTTTCAAATCTGCTGTAGGTCTCCTGGCAGGGTTGTGGGAGTTTCCCAGTGTTGCCATGGAAACAGGGTGCACAGACGGGCAGTGCTGGGAGGCAGTGGAGGCTTACCTGAGGGAGAACCTGGAACTGGGGGTGTCACCCCAGGAAGGGATACAACACATTGGTCATGTGGGTGTCACATGATTAGATCAGTGAATCCCATTGGTGGATGATGACTGTTTAGGATATCTAAGATCACATATGTTTTACCTGCGTACAACCATCATTTGTGATATACATTAGGGGTTGTTCATAATTGTCAACATTTTTTTAGGCTTACAAACCGTGTGCTAGGGGTGGGGTGGGGGGGGGGAGGCTTCCATATATTAAAAAAAAAGTTGTAGCTTACTTGCTATTTTTTGGTATGTATTAGTCACAACAATCAAAAATTTAGTGTACATGCTCTTTTGTGTACGGTTCCCAAGTGTTGAAAATGACAAATAACCTGTTAGGTTCATATGCAAGTAGACATACACATACACATGCTCATGTATAGACACACACATACACACACACACATACATGCACGCACACACAAAGCAAGTAGACAGAGGTGACAAGATATTGCAAGTTAACCAGTCAGGACTTTCAAAAGCAGTTCTTACTGTTTTATTATTTATACATAGCATTTCATATTTTCTTATTACTTATTGTATTCAGCGCTGTGTGTAGAGCATACTGATTTAAATACCCCACAAAATTACACAGTCCAAAAGGTGTCCATTGTAGACACGTTCTTGTTATTGTCAGGTGGTTTTTGGTCACGCTAGCAGTCTTGTCAAACACCCACCCACACAGACATGTCACCAGTCACTGTTGACATTCTCCAGGTGACTCATGTCTTCTCCCACATCCGGCAGACCTATGTAGTGGACAGTGCACTGGTCAAGTTAGAGGTGGACACAGACAGCGGTCCGACGGACAGGAAGTGGGTGGGCACAGGAGACTTCCACACGGCCGCCGTCTCCACGGCGATGAGAAAGGTATTTCTTGTTCAAGTAACGTTGGTGAATGTGGTTATTTTTGTGGTTTCCAGCAGTTGGATCTATTTTAGGTGGCTTTAGCTTAGTGTCCTTCAGTAACAGTATTTTATTGAATTATAGTAACGTAATAAAATTAAAATAGTAAAATAAATTGAAAAAAAATTTAAAAAAAAATTTAAAACCTTTTTTTAACCCCATGCAAAAATTTTTTAAATGTAAAACGGGTTACCCCTTTTTGTTTTATCTTTTGTTTCCCCCGGGGGTCTGTTTTTGGTAATTTTTTCCTTAAAAAAGAGATATTTTTATTCCCAAAAAGAATTAAAAACACTTTGTGGCCTTTTTAAGGCCCAACAAAAAAACAATGGTTTGGGGTTTTTTTTTTGAAAACTTTAAATTCCCTTTTTATTTTTCAAAAACTTTAAAAAGGAACAAAAATTTTTCCCCTTTATTTGGTTTTAAAACATTTGGTAAGTTTGGTAATGGTTTTTCCCAAAAGGTCCAAGAGGGCGCCATTGCTTTCTTTTTTTCGGCGTTTCCCGTAAAAAAGAAGTTTAAAAAAATAATTAACACTGAGTTTTTGTTAATTTTTCACGTTAAACAACCAATGTTTTATTTAAGTTTTTTTGGGTTTCATTCAATTTATTTTGTTTTTTTTAATGGGGGGAAAAATTAAAATTGGAAAAAATTTTTTAAAAAATTGTAAGTGACATTTTTATTGAATTTCAAAATTTTTAAATTTAAAAAAAAAATTTTTTCTTTGCATAAAATTATTAAAAGCACCGAATTTTAAATTCTCCATTTTTTTTAGGTTTTTTCCTTAAAGGATTTAAAAGATAAGTTTTTGGTGGGGAATGAAAAAAAGAAACCTAATTTCCCCTAAAAAGAAAAATTTTTAAAGATTTTTGGAACATTCCCATTTTTTTCCCTTTTCTCCCCAATTAAATAAAAAATTTTATCCCCCCAATACTTTAAAGGAAAAAATTTAAAATTATTGAAATTTTGGACCCAAAATTTTACAAAAAAAAAATTTTTTTTGTTGTTTACGTAAATTTACCAGTAAAATTTGTAAATTAATTTATAAACCTTCTTTTGGTACAAAAACCCCTTTTTAAAAGCAATTTTGGCGCCATTTTTAACTGTTTGTAAAAACCCAAATACAATTTTCACCAATTTTCCCCCCAACCTAACCACTCGTTCCACTTGTTAATTTCATTAAATTTATTTTTACAAATAAAACCTTTGTTCTTCCGAAAGCCACAAAAGCTGTTGGTTATTTGGGAATTTTTTCCCCCAAAAATCCTTGCCAAAATTGGAGATTAAAAACAGAAAAAGAAAAAAAAGTTTTAAACAAAAATTTTACCCTTTTTCCCAAAAACAAAAAATTTAAAAATTTTTTGGGAAAAATAAAAAAAACTTGTTTTTTATTTTCAAAAATTTTAAATATTTTAATTTTTTAGGGTTCCCATAAACAATTTTACTGTTTGAAGGGCCCAACTTAAAGGTTTAAAAGCCACCTTAAAATGGGAATTTCCAAAAAACCTTGCTGGGAAACCACAAAAATAAAAAAAATTCCCAAGTTCCCAAAAAAAACAAAAAAAAATACCTTTCTCTTTTTGGCCGTGGAGACGGCGGCCGTGTGGAAGTCTCCTGTGCCCACCCACTTCCTGTCCGTCGGACCGCTGTCTGTGTCCACCTCTAACTTGACCAGTGCACTGTCCACTACATAGGTCTGCCGGATGTGGGAGAAGACATGAGTCACCTGGAGAATGTCAACAGTGACTGGTGACATGTCTGTGTGGGTGGGTGTTTGACAAGACTGCTAGCGTGACCAAAAACCACCTGACAATAACAAGAACGTGTCTACAATGGACACCTTTTGGACTGTGTAATTTTGTGGGGTATTTAAATCAGTATGCTCTACACACAGCGCTGAATACAATAAGTAATAAGAAAATATGAAATGCTATGTATAAATAATAAAACAGTAAGAACTGCTTTTGAAAGTCCTGACTGGTTAACTTGCAATATCTTGTCACCTCTGTCTACTTGCTTTGTGTGTGCGTGCTGTATGTGTGTTTTTATGTGTGTGTCTATACATGAGCATGTGTATGTGTATGTCTACTTGCATATGAACCTAACAGGTTATTTGTCATTTTCAACACTTGGGAACCGTACACAAAAGAGCATGTACACTAAATTTTTGATTGTTGTGACTAATACATACCAAAAAATAGCAAGTAAGCTACAATTTTTTTTAAAAAGGAACCCCCCCCTGCACACGGTTTGAAAAAAAAAATGTTAAATTATAAACAACCTAATGTATTTTGGAAATGAGGGTTTATCCGGGAAAAACCCTATGTGATTTAGATACCCTAAACGTCATCATCCCCAATGGGATTCACTGATCTAATCTGTAAAATGACCAATGTTTTGGGTATCCCTTCCTTCCTTTAGTTCCAGGTTCTCCCTCAGGTAAGCCTCCACTGCCTCCCAGCATTCCCCCCTTTCACCCCTGTTTAAAAAAATTTAAATGTCATTTTTAATTTTTAACCAAAAGAAAAAAAAAGCTTCAAAAAGAAAAACAAAACAACCCCGCCAAAAAGAACGCTACAGCGATTTTTAAAAAAAAGAAACACAATTTTTTCCCCCAACCAAAAAAAGAAACAGCAGGCAGGGGACAACCACAAGCAGAAAAAAACCCCAAAACACCTTTTCTTTTTAAATTTTGCCTGTCCTGTTTCACAAACAGTGGCAAGGTAGTGAAGGCTAAATATATGCATATTATGATAAATAACCTTTCTCCTGCAACTGCTAATAAAAAATGCAATAATCTGATCTAAAATTGCAATAATCCTTGCAACATAATATTATCCACAAATCTTGAAAAACAGCAACCCCTGCTAAGCTTGACCCCACTCATTTTTAGACTGTATTTATTGAATTTTGTAAGACAATTGTTGTGACCTGTTGCTGGCCTCTGCACCAGAAGAAACTGTCTCTCTCTGTCCTTTGACCTGTGTACTACACACACGGCTGCTGTCTCCACCCTCGGAGGCTTCTTCTTACCCTTCCTGGGGTAACTCAGTACCCCTAGGCTGACACAAATGAAAACATTATCAACCTATAAATCATGATGTGTACTTTTTAAACAATCAATCAATTTATATATTTTAACTATTTCAGCATGTTTACGTGATATGATTTTGTTAGAAGTTCACTTCATATTTGCCATGTCATGCATAAAGTCTTTGTAGGAGACATTTGATTGGGAGACTACAACAATGTCACGTCGTATAATGTCATACCTTGCATCAAATACCATGTACCAGACTATTGTAAAAAAAGGCAAGTTATATAGTCCATTATCCAGTCCTCGGGTTAAAGCTTTCCTTTTCTTCCCCGACTAAATATATGTTCACTCAGACACCATCTCAGCTTTCTGGGAAGCATCCCGCCATATGCTACAATTAATGCCGGCGAATTAACCCCCAATGTTAAAAAGGGGAAAAAAACTTGCCCAATGTTTTAAAAACGCCCAAAGGTTTTCCCCAACCCGGGTTCTCGTAGTCGGGGTCTGAAGCTCTACCCCTGAGCCATTGTGCTATACTAAATGGCAAGTAATCATTCAGTTTATTCTAATTGATGGTGACAAAAACGATCACTTTACAAAGGTGTCACTCTATAAGGAAGATATTTTACAACTGTATACGAGAGACTAAATTATACACTTACCTTGAATCAAGCTTGTCTTCAGTGCACAGGCTACAGTCTTCAATATCTGTATAAAACCGAAGATAGCAGAAACAAATTCAAAATGACGACAAAATAGTATGTGAATTAATTCTATAAATATTACATTGCTAACTCACAATAAAGCTTATCCTTGAACCTGTGACAACCGGATTTGCCATCGTACAAGTGAAATTGCTACTACCAGCTGTCCATGGGAAAACTTCTTGGATATCTATGGCCAGTAAATCTTGAAAAATCACAGAAAAATTAGTTTTGAATTTTTGTTAGGCAAATTTTTTAAAACTTTTTTTTTTTCATTGGAAAAGTAATTAATTTCAAGTTATTTGGGGGTTTTTATAAAATAAAACCCCCGGTGACAATAACAAATTTTTGGGGTGTTCATATTTGCAAACCCCCTTTTAAAGTTAACCCTGGGAATTGGTCAGGGGGATTTTAATTGAACGGAATTTTAAGGCGGGTGAAAAACCGGGAATTTTTCTCTAACTCCCCATATTTTTAAAAAACCCGGTATGACAGGGGGGGAAAAAAGTTAAAAAACACCTTCGCGCATTAATTGTCGCATATGGCTGAATTCTTCCCAGAGAAGTTGAGCTGGTGTCTGAGTGAACAGGTCTGTCAGGGAAGTAAAGTGTAAAGTGCATTGCACGGTCCTGAGGACTGGATGCTGCACTATATAAAAACTTGCCTTTAATTTTTTACTAGCTTTTACTGTAGATAGATTAAAAAGGAACGTCTAACCTTTCACCGTAAGTGTAGAACCACCTCTAGAAATAACATCACAGGAAGAAATACCTTCTTTAAAGCATCCCAGTTACAGATGATGTTATCAGAAACAGCCGCAGAACGAAGAGAAAATATTGTTAAGTATGGTCTTGGTTCTTACCACACTCAGCAGGAGGCAGCACTGTAGCACACACATTCTGAAACCCAAACCCTTTAAAGGCAAGGAAACCCTCCGGCACTGAGTGATTTCTTCACACATTAACAGTCACAGTTAACCAAACCTGAAGAGCAGACTAGATGTGTTTACAAACATTTCAACGTTTCAGTATCTGGGCATAAATTGGGGTAAAAATATCCAAATAATTTGTTTTATTAAGTTTTTTTTAAAAAATTTTTTTTTCCAAAAACCCCCAATTCAAAAAAAAAAAACCATTGTTTTTTTAAAAGTCTTATTCAGAAAAGTATCACCAAGCCGACCTTTCTACCGTGGCACTGAGGGTGGTCACTGCCAGGGTGCTTGTCATCCTCAGTTTATCTCTCAAGTCCAAAAAATTCAGATGGGAGTGACATTTAACATGATTTCCAAGTAAGTCCCCAATGTTTAGAACCAGTTTTACACCAAATATACCAAACCTGCCCAGTCCAGGTAGTGACATGCCAGGTGGATGTGATGTCCACTACACCATCACGCAGACCAGTTCCCAAACAGGTTACTGCTAGGAAGAGATCCTAGGCTAGTCTACAACCAGTTGTTCTAAGGACTGTAGCCTGAGGCGTGTAAGACCACATTTTCACAGCTTATAAACAATATATTGTTCACCTGTTCATGTAGATATACATTTCCCCACCTAATTCATATAGAATATAAAGAGCATTTTTCTCGCTGTTCAAAACTGTCCAAAATTTAAGTGATCTCATTAGAACTTTATTACAGCGAGGACAAAATTACATTTGGATACAACTTTCATTCAACAGGTACATTAACTTTTTTATGATGATTATTTGGGCAGGGAAACATCTTAACCCCGGCTGTTTTTAAAGGACTCCATACCTGGCTGTAGGCATGACAAAGGTGGCTGACTGGACACTGGTCACACAGCGATCTCTTGGGCATACAGACAGTTGCCCCTAGTTTCCCTCAGACTCTGGTTGAAGTCCCCTGGTCTCTTGGGGTCCACAAGTCTGTCCACTGCAGACCTGCATGCCATCAAACTACTCGTTACATTATCAAGTGAAAACGTTTGCGTGTCCTTATCAGATGCTCCAAATTGCACATCTTATGTTTCACAAAAATGCCCAGTCTCGAGAAGGCGCCACAGTCACATGGATGTAGAAGACGGTTTCCTAAGGTATTAATATTGATATTTGTTATGACATAAATTTGAACAGTCATAGTCTTC
>JAODUO010003559.1:12500-14191 GCA_025642075.2 Ridgeia piscesae | reverse complement strand
AAAGGGAAAAAAAAAGAGGGAGAGGGAGAGGGAGAGGGAGAGGGAGAGGGGCGGGGGGGCGGGGCGGAGGAAGGGAAACCAACTACTTTTGCAGTGTCTTCTTAAATATAGAGTCAACGTGAGTTGAACGAAATTGTCTTAGTTTGGAAATCGGCGGCAGGTGGACTCGAACCATCGCACCATAAATAGAGGGTCCAGCTTTCTTTCGCGCGATCATGGCATGTATATCCCGATACAATAGCTCCGCCGATTACAGGTGTATATCATATGCGTATACAACCAATGTTGAAATATTATTTTAATGTTTCCTGTTCGCGTTACATCACGCATAACATAACATATTTAAAAAATGAAAGGACTACACTTTTGGCTTGCAACAGTTTTGCCCACCCAGTTCAATGTGGTGTATATAATCTGACCGAGCCTGCCGATGTCCACTTCACAGCCTCCGAAAGGGCCGTATACTATTGATAATATGTGGTTTTTAGAGTAATTCCTAATTTTTATTATGGTCACTGTATTGATATATTTCCACAACAGAGAATATGACGATCCAGTTCGAGGTTATAATTATAATTGTACTATGAATTACGGATTGTATCGGACACAACCAGTAATGTAAACTGTGAACGAAGTATCAGGTGGCAAAAGCCTGTTTGGATTAAGTTTATCTGTAACGAAACTCTGTTCAACGGTGAAAACATTGGGGTATGTATTATTTTAACAGAATACGCCCCGCGTGACATCACGAATTCAGTTTTCTAATAGTTTGGAAACTTTCCATCGACGTCTGTTATTTAAAACTAAAACTTAAAGAGTGATGAACAATGAACATTACTAGTCACATCGACACTGTACTGATTCAATGCCAGTATCATATATGTTATATAATTTAATACATTGTGCCTAATTTCACTCATTAATATCTACTAACAGATCACGTCATAATTTAGAAGCACAATACTGATAATAATGCTATAATAGTCACTGTGTTTTGTTTACATCGCCTTCACGTATTATTCCAGGAGCTCGTTGTCGGTTCGCGAGGTCGTCGGCGAGTCAAGGGTCTTGTGTCTTCCCCTGTCGCTGCACCAACGGCTGCCACACAACCACTGGTCAGTGCATCAACGGCGGACAGTGTACACCTGACAAACCGGACAAACCGAAAGACCTTGGCTGGAAATGGACCGGCATAGCGTGTCAAGAAGGTTCGTGGGTGTAGCTGAAAGCACCTTGTAATCATGTCTATTCCTGAGCCGAAAGAAAACAATTATGCGGCAAGCAATGATCTTGTTAACATTTACATGTTGTTTTCTTTGTTGCTTTTATTTTAACAATATGTTTTTTTATTTTGTGCACGAGGAAATACATTTAGTATGTTGGTAATGTAATTATATTAACCAATTAGATACCAATGCAATATTTACATATAGATTTTGTCTCAATTAAATTAATTCAAATTGTGTTTATTGTTATATTGTGCACAACTCAGATTACATATCAGTGTGGGGGCTCCTAGTGTGTCTGACATTTATATGTTAATTGATGTAATGAAAGGAAATGTTACCGTCGCTAACGACAGTGAACAAACATATCGCGTATTAAATTTACGAAAGTTTTCGGAGAAAATTATGTTGCCGCATTCCTTAGGAGTCGAGAATCAAGAGTCACCTTTATTGGGCTTTGGTAAT
>JAODUO010003559.1:0-7500 GCA_025642075.2 Ridgeia piscesae | reverse complement strand
CTTAGGTATATGTCGATTTTTAAAAAAAATATATTAACACTACTAGCACCTACACAATCAGCTGATAATCTGTTCCATTCGTTAACTGTTCTTTGTGAAAATGAAAACTTTCTAATATCTAGTCTACACTGCTTCTTTGCTAATGTAAATCCATGTCCTCTAGTCCTTCTCTCTTCCTTGACTGTGAAAAAAATATTTCTGTCAATATTTTCATATCCATTCAATATTTTAAACACCTCAATCTGATCTCCTCTCAATCTTCTGGTTTCTAGTGTTGTTAAACCACGTTCTTTTAGACGCATTTCATAACTAATATTCCTGAGTTTTGGTATCATTTTGGTTGCTCTGCTTTGTACTTTTTCTAGCATATCAATATCCTTCTTGTGATATGGCCTCCATGCTTGTATACAATATTCTAAGTGAGACCTAACTATTGTTTTATACAGCGGTATTATTAGTTCTTTTTCTTTGTACACTATATTTCGCTTAATTAATCCAAGAATTTGGTTTCCCTTCGCTGCTGCAATTCCACACTGCTCTGATACCTTCATGTCAGCACTAATAGTTAACCTTAAGTCCTTTTCCTTTAAGGTAGTATTTAGTACAGTACCACCCATTGTATATTGTGCATCTTCATTCCCATGTCCTGTGTGAAGGCACTTACACTTTCCAAAATTAAACAGCATTTGCCACTTCTCAGACCATTCTATCAACTTATTAAGATCATCTTGTAAATGCTGTCTATCTGCATCACTTTTAATTTTCCTAAACACTTTTGTGTCGTCCGCAAACTTCAACACCTTGCTTGTTATGTCATCATCCAAATCATTGATATATATTAAGAATAAAATAGTTCCCAGTACTGATCCCTGCGGTACTCCACTCAAAACCGATTTCCAGTTTGAAACCTCCCCATCAACTATTACTCTTTGTCTTCTATCAATTTGATCATTCCATTTCCTATGCCATGGGCCTTTAGTTTAAGTAGTAGTCTTTGGTGTGGCACTTTGTCAAAGGCTTTTTTAAAATCTAAGTAGATTATATCTACTGGTGATCCGTCATCTACCCACTTTGTGACATCTTCCAAAAAACATAACATATTTGTTAAGCATGACCTCGCTTTTAAAAACCCATGTTGAGATGGGTTTATCAATTTATTTTTAACAAGAAAATAAACCAGGTGATCTTTAATTAGTCTTTCTAATAGTTTGCAAATCACCGATGTTAAACTCACTGTCTATAGTTCTCTGACTTGTTTCTCGAACCTTTTTTAAATAATGGTATAATGTTTGCTTCTTTCCATTCTAACGGAACTATTCCCTCCTCTAATGACAAATTGAACACTGTTGCAAGCGGTATGCTGATTTGTTCTACAATTTCCAATAGTAATTTGGGAGGAATCCCATCCACTCCAGGTGATTTATTATCCTTCATATCTCTTATTTTAAAATATATATATATATATATATATATATATATATATATATATATATATATATATATACGTATATATATATACAGACAATCTGTTCAACAAACTTCACCAACTAATCACCAATGCCTGGGAGATGCGTTCTGTACCACAAGCATCAAGCATAGAAAAATGCCAGCATTGTAATATGTACATGTAGATGTGATCACTCAGTCTCTCCGATCGTGTACATCGCATGAGACTGTTTCTCTTGCGGGCGTCATTGACTCTAGATTGATCGATTTGAAATGTTGTTCAATGAGACCTAATAAGATCATAAAGTTGTAACCACATTATATATATACAGCGTCCCGTCCCGTCCCGTCCCGTCCCGTCCCGTCCCGTCCCGTCCCGTCCCGTCCCGTCCCGTCCCGTCCCGTCCCGTCCCGTCCCGTCCCGTCCCGTCCGTCCCGTCCGTCCGTCCCGTCCCGTCCGTCCGTCCCGTCCCGTCCCGTCCCGTCCCGTCCCGTCCCGTCCCGTCCCGTCCCGTCCCGTCCCGTCCCGTCCCGTCCCGTCCCGTCCCGTCCCGTCCCGTCCCGTCCGTCCCGTCCCGTCCCGTCCCGTCCCGTCCCGTCCCGTCCCGTCCCGTCCCGTCCCGTCCCGTCCCGTCCCGTCCCGTCCCGTCCCGTCCCGTCCCGTCCCGTCCTGTACACAATAGCTATTCTTAATTCTTCCATTCCGTCCATCACATTGGCAACTTCCCTAACATCAGCACCGTTGGGTCTCCCCAATATAAATGGCAACAAGCGAAGCGACACAAAACGAACTATATATACCATAACAATATAACGTTGTACCTTTAAAACTATTTAACTATTTGAAATATTTCTGCAAATAACAACACATCGTTAATTGTGTCATATTGATAATGACTGTACCCAATGTTCTTGTAGATGAGGCACACCAGAGATTGGACACGTTCATACTTAGCGTCGGCAACACTCGGGAGAGAACGACACACAAACAGTGCGCGAGTCACAACGGCCGAGTCCCCGCAGGAGGAACTGTTGAATCGCAGTGTCGCGCTATTGTCCGCTACCTCAGCTTCAAACGCAATGGAAATTTTGAATCATACGCAGCCGGTCTCTGTGAAGTTGTTGTCATTGGTCATAGACATATCAGTAAGTATACGCTGTGTAAACACAGTTACTTTTGATGGCATGAAATATCAAACATAGTGTAGTTATGTTTACGTTTTAATTATGAATTATGAGTAACTAGCATCACCCACAGGCACAGTAGATATCCAGTTGTGCTGTGATGAATGTAACACTCTGTTGTTTGCTTTACGGGTAAGTGAAATATATCAGACATTCAGTGCGCATGACCATGTTTCTACTAGACGATGTACTTGTGTTTCTTGCACTTTCGACAGAGATAATTTCTAGACATCCACCGCTTCGTAATGTTGACATGAACCCTTCCATGACACTTCAGTAGGACATATATTATTAATTTATATCAATATATATATATATATATATATATATATATATATATATATATATATATATATATATATATATATATATACATACATGTATGTATGTGTGTATGTATGTATCCATACATGCGTGCATGTATGCGTAACAACAGCATGTATGCCGGGAGCCAGGTCCAGCTCTCAGGATGTTTTCTGCTAAGTTGTTCTCACTAGTATTTCATGATAACAGATACACTGGGCCTTAATAAGTTCGTAATGACCACTCCAAACTCGGTGTATGATATTGAGGTTTGCCCCAATTCAATTCCACAGTGTGAACCATTGAATCCCCCTAAAATGAAACAATCGTTCTCCGCCTGACAGGTTAGTGTCATAAATGAATATTTACACGTCTTTTTTGTAGCAAAATGGCCATTTTGTCACCTATAAAACTTCCCACTGCAATTAGCTTCGATTGGATACCAAGATTACCTCTGTGTCTCGCAAATTATGCCCGCTGTGGGTGAAAACCTAACCCACCCCGTAAATCATTGATATGTTTATTAATGCATGTTGGGTCTTCTAATGCGCTATTATCTTTATTGTACTGATAATAATCATTATCTAGATGTTGGTTTAATGTATCTCAATGTTGATCAGTTTGATTGTGGGCATTTAAATTATACTGAAGGTCAAGGTCAATGATAAAAGTCAAGGTCAATGCGTGTTATCCCGCGCATTGACTGCGCGGGCGGGAATATCAAACTAGGTTTGACAATGTGGCATGTAGTATACCACTTTGAAGCTCTGCAACTCCATGTGTCGAATCTTGAACTTTGTTCCCTCGTTTAATTACGCCCACTGTGGGTGAAAACCCTAACGCGCCCCTTAAATCACATACATTCTTTGTTATCGAATGTCCGGTCTTCTAATGCGCTACTATCTTAAGTGCATCGACACTAACGATGATCTTGACTTAATGTTGTTTTAAAGTTGTTAAGTTTGATTATGTACATTACTATAAATGAATTATACTGAAATTCAAGGTCACTGAAAAATTTCAAGGTCAACGTGTTTTCACCCCGCTCATGGACTGTATATGGCATGTAATACCTCATTTTGAAACTCTGCATCTCCATATGTCAATTCTAGATGTTTTCTCATATAATCATGTATATGTGTGTGATTGGATTCATAATTATAATGTTGGTTTTTGCGGAAAATAGTAATATGGTGATAATCCACACGAAAGGAAATAACAAAGATACCAAGAACTAGTGACATATCTGTTATCAAACGACTAAAATACAACTTAAATTCTAAAGAAAACACTTGATGAAAACCAACCAAGACAGCAATCTGAGTTCAGACGTAGATACTCAGTGACAGACTATGTCCATGTCGCTTCAATAACAGGGAAAGAAGATGAGTATGTTGAACTCCGCGATGATTATTAATAATCATCGTACTCATCGTTCTCGTCCTCGTCGTAACCTTCCACACTGTGGGTTTCATCTGTAAGTTATTCATCATTTCCATCTTCTTCTAAGATGCCAACTAGGGTCTTTCGAATGATGTATCCCTCGAACCACAGTTTCTGGGTATCCCTGGGAAGTGTTCAAGGGCCCTGCTATTTCTCTCGTGATATGCTGGATGAGTGTTATTCTGCAAGGTGTAAATGTTGACAGATCAATGAAGAGATCAGGCCGGAGGTTACGATTTGGGCCACTAATTGTCTTGACCTTGATCTCTATTGCCACATCAACCATTTCATTTGTTAATAAACACCCAGGAACACACGTGAACTGCTTAGTGGCTCTCAGAATGCGTTAATTGTCAAGCTTCCACGTGGAGCCCACTGCAGCGAGGTTTGCATGAACCTTGAGTTCTTGTACAGTAATTTGTTTGGTGTTACTTTCCCGTTGCTTTTGTAAGCTGAAGTGTATTGAAGACACGTAGGGCCAACATAAGTGCAGCGTGTTCTTAGGAGTTGTTCTCAGCCAATTCGTTGATGTGGATCAGCTTCTCTCTAAAGCCTATAATTTTGCAAAATACAGGAGTGTGAGAAATATGTCAGAGTCCTTTGCTCTGAATTAACCTGATGGTGTTGATGTGAGGCATCCTGGTTTGAGTGTACTTGATGTATATGATAATCCTCAGATAATAAGTTTCTTTCAGATAGATATTCCACTGAAGTCACTCCACCGAGGCACGCTTAACCAGCTTCGATGAAGATGATGCCTTCGAACAATCTCAATGATAGATGGAGGGCTCCAGGGCTCGAGTAGAAGACATATGTATAAATGTTGTTTTTGTCATTTGTGAACACGGTTTTCCTAACCGCAGGTTGGCGAATGTTCAACCCGTCAACGACGACCCTTTCACCACACCCTCTGCGATCACGTTCAGCTGATTTTTTGGTGAACACCAACACAGCTACGATCAGTCAGTAATGACCCTCTTCACATTCCTCGGGTGAAAACGAAAGCTGGAACCTGAGCTTTCTCTGTTGCTGCACCAACTGTGTGGAATTCACTTCCTACCAGTGTTATAACAGAACGAAAAATAGTGTCAATCCGCCGGCGTCTAAAAACCTATCGCTTTAATGCTGCCTGTCCTTCTTAGCTTCCCAGCCCATTCATCCATCCATTGACAACTCACGCATTGTTCTACGATTCCGAGATTGGTTAATGCCTTGGTTTTATCTCGCCAATAAGCTCGATCTTCGAGGATATTGGCGCATAAAAAGTCATTATTATTATTATTAATGGAAAAGATCGACATAGCTGTTTTCTGCTGCAGCAGACAAAGTATCAAAGATTCGATGTGATATCATTTTCATAGTCGGGCACACACCTTCTTGTAATAGGGCGTAATCGTTAAGACCAGGGAGCTATGCATGATCGGCATCTTTGATCAGATACTTCGTCCCTTGCGGTTTATTGGTTTTCGCAAAGAACCTACCAAATGTTGCCATTGAATATGGCATAAATGTGAGGGGTCATCAGGTCAGAGTGATGCTTACTTGCAGCCATACGACCTAAAAAAGTAATCTACTTTTGGTTTTGTACTGGATCATCATTTTTTGCTTGTTCATTATGATTGGGTCGAAAAACGTGACTGTCTTCATGAGAAGTCGATCCCGGATGAGTTCTTCTTTTTGTGCTTTGCATTTTAAAGAATCATGGTTTACATCTTCTGGCATAGTTGCTCCTGAAAACAGGCTGATCAGTGGTTGAGAGTGCTTGAGCTGAATTGGATTGGCAAAGCTTTGGAAAGCTTTGACCGTTCACTTCACCTGATCCTTGGACCAAGACAGTTCGCGGGGTCTTTTTTCTCTTTGCTGCCTCTGCATTGCTGCATGTGCGACCAGCCATATTCCACAAAGGCTCTACAAACTCTGCCTTGGTGTGTGCAGTCAATACGATTCCAACTATAATATGCAACAGAACCGGACCCGTCTTTAGCCTCTTCATAGTTGTTTCTTCTATTAGTTTAATTCAGTATTGCAGGATTTGAATGGGGTCCGCTATATGGGAACACTGATAACCCTAGCACTCGGTAGTTTCTTTGAACCAGGACGCGTTTTCTCAACGTATTTCATAAAGTGTCTGTAGTACGTGATAAATCGAGTATAGTTCTGCTGATTTGCACGGAAAAACGGGTTTGGCATTCCGCTTATGACATACTTGTACCGATCTGTTTCGATCTTTCCGTTGCATTGTTCAATTACACGAAGAGCCAGATGCAATCCATGTATTTGATCCAGAAGCGTCCAGTTTCTCCCAGTTCCCCATTCCTCACTGCTTCTCTGAGCTCCTGGTATTTGGCTATGTGATCGCGAACAGTATCCACTAAGTGACTGCATCAGTCTTCACCATATGAAGCAAATTTCGTGTTCGATATTTTGGCAGATATAGTGGGGGCCGTATTACCTCCATGGGCTTTATGCCAAGGGTATCCTGAGTATTTATATGAGGAAACAAGGTCCAAGATTCGACACCTAGCGAAGCAGAGCTTCGAAGTGAGGTATTGCCATATGGGCAAGCAGTTTAATTTTCGCGCCCGCACAGTCCATGAGCGGGGTGATAACACATTGACCTTGAAATGTGTCGGTGACCTTGACTTTCAATATAATTCATGTATAGCAATGTGCACAATCAAACTTAACAACAATAAAACACATTAAGTCAAGATCACCGTTAGTGTCGACTGCACTAAAGATAGTAGCGCATTAGAAGACCGGACATACGATAACAAGAATTTCTGAGATTTCAGGGGCGCGTTAAGGTTTTCACTCACAGCGGGCGTAATTATATTACGAACCAAATTTCAAGATTCGACACCTAGAGATGCAGAGCTTCAAACTGATATGCCACATGCCATATTGTCAAGCCTAGTTTGATTTTCCCGCCCGAAAGGTCAACGCGCGGGATAACACGCATTGACCTTGACTTTTATCATTGACCTTGACCTTCACTATAATTTAAATGCGCACAATCAAACTGAAAACAATTAAGAAACATTAAATCGACATTTAGATCATGATTATTATCAGTACAATAAAGATAGTAGCGCATTAGAAGACCCAACATGCGATAATTAC